>JAOXNR010034542.1:0-54302 GCA_028571225.1 Parsonsia alboflavescens | reverse complement strand
CTTTACTTTTGGTTTTGAATTGCAATTCGAGTTAGACCAAAATCGTGAGTGATCGCGTAAAACATCCCAAAATTGTGAGTGATCATGCAAAACATCCATTTTATTTTCCGGTTCGGTTTCTGTCAGATAATTGCGAATGATCCAAAAAAATCGTCCTGCATCACCTTGGTATCAGAGCCTTGATTTTAGATCATCCAAAGTTTGATTTTCTGAAAGTTTTCCAAAATTGTTGCCATCACACTATTCATCGACACTGTTCACCCTCACTATTCCGCTATTGTTCACAAGGTATTTCATCGACACTGTTATGATGTTGTTCCGACTGTTCACCACCACTATTCATCGATTTTATTGTTCAACCAAATTAAAATTTATTGCTATCAGAATTTAAAAAATTTGTCAGAATTTAAAAAATGTTATCAGAATGGAGCAAAACAACCGTCTCCTCGAGATGTGATGGAGTTGTTGTGGGCCACTTTAGCACGCTTAGAGGTGCAAAATTATGTTGAGCCACTAGTGCAGGAAGAGCAGCTGCATAACAGAGAAATCATTTCACCTGGGAACGTCGACCGTCAGCAGCAACAGGAGGTAAATTTGGGCAGATGGGAAGTTGGTTTTCGGATCAAAATTTCTGAGTTCCGATGGGGGTTGAATCCGGACGAATACATCGACTGGACTCAACAGGTTGATGATGTTTTCTGCCTGAAGGAGGGACCTTTGGATAAGCAGGCACCACTTGTGACAATTCGGTTTAAAGACAGAGCTACGACTTGGTGGCATGCATAGCACTACAGGCGGTACATGGATGGAAGGCAGCCAATCGATTCGTGGGTAGCCTTGAAGTTGGAGATGAACAGAGAATTTCTACCTCCAAACCACAAACAGGTAATATATGCAAAGCTGCATGGATTGACACAAGGAAGTCGTATTGTTGATTAATATACAACTGAACCCTATCGGCTAGTGGCTAGAAATTGGTTAGTAGAGGCAGAACCAAGGTTAGTCGCCATGTATTTGCACAGGTTGAGAAATGTGATGCTGAAGACACTTCAGGAGAATACCAGCCAGAAGGTAGTGGTTTGTCAACCAAGCCGAGAGTTTGAGGAAAGCCTAGACTTTGAGGATGTCTGTTTTGCCTTGGTGAGTACATCCGAGAGTTTCGGCCAGGAGCAACCGAAAGTGCCAGAGGTGCTGTGGAAGGTGCTGGACGGTTTTCAAGATGTGGTTTTGAGTGACTGGCCACCCGGATTGCCACCATGAGAGATATCCAGCATATGATTGATCTTAATCCGAGCTCGGTGTTGCCAAATAAGGCACATTATAGGATGACTCCACAACAACATGATGAGCTGAAACAGCAGGTCTTGGAAACATCTGGATAAGGGATTTCTCCGAGAGAGCATTAGTCCTTGTGCGGTGCCAATGTTATCGGTACCAAAGAAGGATGGTTCTTGGTGGATGTGTGTGGACAGTAGAGCAATTAATCGGATTACTATCAAGTATCGATTCCCCATACTGGGGCTTGATGATATGCTTGATCAATTGAGTGGAGCAACAATATTCACAAAGATTGATTTGAAGAGTGGGTACCATTAGATTCGGATCAAGCTAGGTGACAAGTGGAAGAGAGCCTTCAAGACAAAGGAGGGGTTGTATGAATGGTTGGTGATGCCGTTCGGATTGTCAAATGCGTCGAGTACCTTCATGCGGGTAATGAACTCGGTTTTTAGGCCTTTTCTCAGTACTTTTGTTGGGGTATACTTTACTGATATTCTGATATATAGTAAGTCTGTTGTTGAGCATGTTGGGCATATGGAACAAGTCCTTATGGTTTTGAATGAACATAAGTTGTTTGCTAACCCTAGTAAATGGGTATGGATGGTTGAGAGACTTGTGTTTTTGGGATATGTGGTAACTGGAGATGGAATTTTGCCAGATGAAGGGAAAGTATAGGCTGTTGTGAATTGGCCATCGCCTTACTACTATGACAGAGTTGAGGTATTTCTTAGGCCTTGCAGGATTCTATAGGCGATTTGTCAGTAGATACAGCGAGGTAGCTGCACCCCTGATGGAGTTGTTGAAACAGGATAGATTCAAATGGACAGAAAGGGCACAAGAAGCTTTTGAAGTTTTGAAGGATCAGTTGACACATGCTCCTTTGTTGCTATTGTTGAATTTTGACAAGGTATTTGAGATTGACTGTGATGCGTCGAAGGCAGGTATTGGAGCTGTTCTAAGTCAGGAGGGGATGTTAATGGCATATTACAGTGAGACACTAAGTGGAGCAAAGTTAACCTACTCAGTTTATGACCTCGAGCTGTATGCCATTGTGAAGTCATTGCAGCATTGGCGACATTACCTAAAACAGAGGGAATTTGTGCTGTTTTCTAACAATCAAGCGTTGAAGTATTTGCAGGGACAGCACCAGCTGAGCACGAGACACGCAAAGTGGGTAAGCGCTTTGCAGGAGGTTCTGAACAAGGTAGCTAATGCTTTGAGCAGATAGAGCTTGTCGATTACGGCAATGCAGGTGTACACTTTGGACTTCGCGAGCATGAAGGAGGATGTTCCAGCAGATGAGCATTTTGGAGGTATTGTAGCTGAAGTTGAGAGTGGAAGCTGAAGTAATTACGTCCTTTATGATGGGTTTCTGTTCAAAGGTAATTGTTTGTGCATCCCAGATACTTCTCTACGCATGTTGATTATACAGGAATTGCACAATCGGGGACATTTTGGAAGAGATAAAACTGCTTGGCTAGTGCATCGGAGGTTTTATTAGCCAGGACTTGATAGAGATGTCAAGACAAATGTAACGAGGTGCTGTGTTTGTCAAGAGGAGAAGGGGACAAATACAAATCAGGGAATATACAGTCCATTGCCAATACCAGATAAGCCGTGGAAGGATGTCTCCATAGATTTTGCAGTAGGATTGCCACGGACAGCAAAGGGGCTGGATTCAGTAATGGTGGTTGTTGATCGATTTACCAAAATGAGTTGCTTCCTTCTGTGCAAGACAACGTTGGATGTGACTAAGGTGGCTGATCTATATTTTTTGGGGGTTGTTCGACACTATGGGTTGCCATCGTCGATAGTTTCGGACAGGGACAACAAGTTTATGGGGCATTTTTGGCGAGAGTTGTGGAAGAAACTTGGCACGAAACTGAAATTCAGCAGCCCATATGATCCCCAAACTGTGGGAAAACATGAGGTTGTCAACCAAAGTCTTGGGAATTTGTTACGTGCAAATGTCAATGAATTCAGAAGTGGAGATCTTTACTTGCCGAAAATTGAATTTTGTTGTTCACGCCATTCCAAGTGTTGTATGGGTTTCTGGCGAGAGGTCCACTTGACCTTCTCCCTATCGATGGAACAAAGAAGCCAAGAAAGAAGGTGGATGAACAAGTGGTTGATTTATGAGATTTACACGTTGTTGTGAAGGCTAGACTTGAGCAGAATTATGCCAAGTACAAGGCGAGAGCTGATCAAAGTCAACGCTAGCAATCTTTTGAAATTGGTGATCTGGTATGGGTCTATCTACCACGGGAAAGGTATCCGCAGAGAGCTTACACCAAGCTCAAACCGAAGAGGATTGGACCTTGTCATGTGTTGGAGAAATTTGGCGACAACGCCTACAGGGTTGATTTTTCGAATGATATGTTTCTCTGATATATTTAATGTCCGTCATCGAACCCCTTATGCAGGTGACAATTCCAGCTTGAGGACATGCTTTTCAGAGGATCGGGAGAGTGATGAGGACATCGTCTAAGATGGACAAGACAGTTTGGACCACCAGATTACACCGGCCAAACAAATGCCAGGGAGCCCATGAAGGTCCAACCGACTGCAAGGAAAACGGGCCTGATCTGAACTGACTTGGACTTTCTACCTCGGGATGCAGGTCAGACCAATTGTCTCGGAATGGGCTGAAACTTGACTGAAATACTGGAGACGACCCAATGAGCAACACTCATAGCTATGCTATGACCTATGACGTTTTTCGACGGGATCATCTTGATGGGTTTTCGAGCACTTTTTATGTTTTTCAAATTTAATTACATTTTAGGGATATTTTTATAATTTATTATTATTATTATTTCTGAATTGGATTAGGATTCTTTTATTTAAATCCGATTAGGATTCTTTTAATTAATTCAGATTAGGTTTAGGATAGATTTACGTTATAAATATTTCGTTTTGTCTTAATTTTAAACAAGCTTTGTTTTTCGACATTATTCTAGGAATTGAAATTCATTCTCTTTCTCTTTACTTTTGGTTTTGAAATGCAATTCAAGTTAGGCAAAAATCGTGAGTGATCACGCAAAACATCCCAAAATCGTGAGTGATCACTCAAAACCTCTCTTTTCTTTTCCTGTTCGGTTGTTGTCAGATAAATGCAGACGATCCAAAACAATCGTCCTACATCACTATTCTAGAATCACTCCAGTGACTTCTCTAGTTTTTTGACTAACTGTTACCTTCAAAATGGGAATATCAATTTCCGATTGATTACGCCCCTGGTTCACGTCGTAAACGAATTAACATCTTCCCCCTCATCATCGGACTTAACCTCCAATTCCACCCTTGTCTTGGACTGAGCATCCAATCTAGCCACTGCCAATTGCCGCTCCAAGTTCTGGATCTACCTTCTTTCTTCTGCTTTTTCATTTTCAATCTCCTACAGGTTTTGTTAACGAGGTTGTTCGTCTTCCTCAGGGACGACTCGATGTCCCCTTCCAGCATGACGTTGTCCATGACCACCAGCACGATTGTGTTCATCCATTGATTCAAGCAGCCTGTGCTCTGATACCAACTGATGCAAGAACAATAATGAATAAACGACTAAACAGAATGAAAAGCTGGAAATTGGTGAAAACTCTTTAGTTTTCGAGAAAACGACCAAAGTCGGAAAATTATCAATAATCAAAAGCTCCCTGAAATTGGATAAAAATTGAGATATTTATTACCTAAAATCTACCATAATCTTAATCGGAATTAATAAAAAGAATGCTAATTTTAATTAATAAAAAGAATCCTAATCCTAACCAGAATTCATAAAAAGAATCCAGACCGATTCAGAAATAAAAACAATAAAATTATGAAAATACCCCTAAAACATTAAAAAGTCCAAAAGACCATCAAAACGATCCCGGAAGGCCCGAAAGTTCCTCAATCCATGGCAAAACATTGGGTTTTGCTCTTTGGACCGTTCCCAATAGCCTAGCCAAATTTTAACCCGCTTCGAACTCAGGCCAGCCTATATCAATTCACAATAATGAATGTTGCGTCTTTGGTTGACACTCGGCCCGTGGGGTCCCAATGAGCTGGTAAATTTATTGTACCTAGTCCATACATCATTGCCCTTGAGAAAGCTATCAAGGGAACTCGACTTACTTCAATTGCCTTATCTGTTAGTCCCATTTTTTGGAAAGTCTCATAGTATTTTTGAAGGCCTCTTTTAGTCCCACTAGTACTCTTTTCACCGCACAGTCGGCCACCATGAGAGATATGACGACCGAATAATTATCATCAACTTCTTTGCGGGATGTATTTCGCTGATCCTAGAGATCATGTTGATCATCTTTGATCCCTCTTGTTGAGTCAGAATCCTTGGATTTTGCTGTTGTGGCATGAGTCCTTGACAAAGATTTTCGAATTCTGCCAAATAACCTTTTTGCATTCAATTTCCTTTTTCTAGCAATGACAATCATCTGTAACATGACCTGGTTGTTTATGGTAGTTGCAATATTTATAATTATTGCATTTCTCTATAGGTACATTCATCGACCTTGGGGGTTGTAATATCCCCAAATGTTCCACCTTTTGAAAAATGTTGGAACACGAAGTGTTCAACGGTGTATATGTGACAGGTTGTTTGCTCTTGTCTTGGTTTTGATCATAAAGATGTTGTAGCATCAAGCTTGTCTGTGCCGGAGGATTTGCAGGTATCACTGGTGGATGGTGATACTTATTGATAGACATTGTAGCTAGTATGGAATACAAAGGGTAGTGATAAGTATTTGGTGAATAATACTATTTGTTGTATGATGGTACCCTATTCGGCTGGTGTGATAGTATCGACTGATGTGATTGTAGCTACTGATATGTTTGTTCGGCCATTTATAGGTAGAGATACCACCGGATTTACCTTATCTCAAATTGAAAGTTCTTCATGGTTGCTAACTAGTTCCCATTAGCCGATTGTCGTACTCATCTACTTGATACCATTGTGCCTGCATTTCTTTCTTGTAAGCCTCGTCCTTGTTCTGATTTACTTCATCACCTTTAATCCATTTGGAGGAGCCCCTGAACGGTTTTCCGCTGCCTAATAATTAGCTTGTGGAATATGGCCCTAGAACGATGGGGTTACAGAAAGCTTAGTTATACTTTTTCTTTGAACAACTCTCGACGTTTGTAGACTCATCATTAAATCTCTTAGTCGGGTATTGTTGAAGGTTATGCAAGTGAGCTGAGGCCTTCTTGGGGGCACGTCTTGCCCTGAAATTTTGTAGGAACATCTCACCCATTTATCTGAACGATGTGATGGATTTCTCTAGAATGGAAGAGTACCACTCCAAACCTTTCACTGTTAGGGAATTTCCAAAACATCTGCACAATGCCATATTGTCGGCCTTATGCATGGTCATTAATATTGTATATTGCGTCAGATGTTCCTCCATATCTGTAGTTCCCAGATACTTATCCATCAGAGATGCTTAAACACCCTTTGGAAACTCTGCGTTCTGATATTCTTCACACAACGTTCCACTTGGGCACTGGCCTCTGATCCTTAGTTTGGCCGATATGAGCTAGTTGTTCCTTTATATACTTTATGTCCTTCTGTAGTTTTGGATCGTGTGCCTGGGATTGGTTAGAAAGAGTCATTATTGATCCTTGCGAATAATGACTTTATTGCTCTGGATTCTGAAACACTGGTGGAGTGACACGACAAGACCGAATAGGTTCTTGACATTGGGGGCGTTCCACTGCCTGCTTGATGTTCCGTGCCATTATCATTTGCTGGCCGATGCCATGGATCAGCTGATTTTCATGCCGTTGTGTCTGTGTTTTTTATACATTCACAGTTATTGACTGGTTTTGATGTGGCGGTGTCTGTGTTTTTGATACCTCTGCGTCTGGCCTTTTTTGCTGTGACTTCAGTCTTTTTATGTCTTTGAGTCTCTCTCTTTCTTCAAACTCTTTTGAATGCATATCTTTCTTGCTAGGTAATTGAGGAATTCTTTGAATTCCATTCTAAGTTCGCGAAACTCAGCATGTTCCGTAGCATATTCTTTAGCCACTTTCCACTGTTGTTCATCGTCGACTTGTCCAACCAATCGACTAGATGATGTAGAATTGCTAGAAGAAGCTTTAGAATCTTCTTCTCGATGACTGTGTTGTTTGGGCCATTGTGAAGTTGTAGGGAATCGCTTAGAAACCAAGGGCTTAGATTTGAAAGCTAGTCTTAGCATTGGGACTGAGATAGTTCTTGCTTTTCTAACAATGTTTCTCTTGATAATTGGATTGTCCCTATTGCATTTTTCATTACTGGTAGGCGAATCTCCTTGAGGATCCATGGATGGCTATTTGTGAGAGTTTTTGTGAATAGGAAGGAGAGATCTAGGTAAGGAACGGTGGGTGCCAAATGATGTAGCCGAATCTCTTATCGATGGGGGCCTGGTCGGACTTCGACTAGATCATCGTGTGAGCCATCCATGAAACCTGCAGGGATTGAGATCTTGAGATCTTCACGGAAAGGGATGTGTCCCAATATCCCACTCCGATATTAAAGTCAGATATTGAGAGAGATTGCAAATTGTTGTAAATTGCGGAAGAGAGAAACAGAGAGAAGATAACCGTTTATCTGATTGTAAACCCCTTTTTTAGATTATCAAGCTGTTCATATTTAATCCCATGTAGGATTAGTTGTAAAGTCCTTCTTATATTGTAATTGATAAATCCTTATACTATTGAATATTGTATTAATAAATATAAACTTAACAGGACTTGTGTATTTATATATTATAAGTATTTCTAAAAAGTAAATAAATAACATAAAAGAGATTTAATATATTTATACACTACTAACAACTTTCCTCATTTAAAATGGATTAAAATTATACTTGCTGATATTGATGTACACTACTTATTTAATTATAGCAATAGTTTAGTAATTTAAATAATGGTCAAAGATATTTCTTAATTTTTATTAAAGTTATAATACATAAACACTGCATGTAAGGAGTAATATGTTACTTTGACGAAATGAGAATCACAATATTTCCATGACATGGTCACTTAAGAAAGGTTTCTTTTTCTTAATATAATAGATTTGATTTTTAATCTATTATCCAAGCACGACTTTTTGGTGAATATTCATTGAATCATGAACAATTGTTCATTGTATTTGATAAAAAGATGAGAAAATATGGAAGCTATATTTAATAAAGATATTATTGAATAGTATTGAGTAATTACTATGATTCATTAATCAATTTTCAATTTAGATAACCTGTTTGAATTTATATCATTGAATATTCTCTAAATTACGAAAAAAAAAAATGTTATTAAATTTTTAATAAGAATAGATAAAAATTTTCTCAGAGCACGATCGTTTTAGGAAGTGAAATAATTTGACAACTTGACATGATGGTTGACAGGCAATTGTCTCAACTGACAAAGCAACATGTGCATCTAGAATTGTCCCAGAGCTTATCCCACTTCAAAAGACGCAGTTCTTTTGTTTTAAAGGGTAAATTTTGCTTTTTCACTTTTTACCCATATCAAGTTACCCATAAAATTTGTCGGGATCGAGAGGCTTTGTGCCTAGCAACAAACTGATACACATCAACGTCCTTACTTTGATCATATTTTCTACAATAAGAACTTGATAGTTAATGACAAATCAAATGTTAAGATTAATTTATGTATTGAAAGCTTTAATTTGATATGTTACATGAGCCAAGAGGCTTAGGAATGAAAGAGAAATCTTAGCTCAAAGATAGCTCGATTAGACATGAAATGTTGGCACTATTCACCAGTCTGTCACTGTTCATTGCCTATCCCACATCGAAACATCATGGACTAACTAGCATAATCCCACGCCGATATAAGGAGTTAATGCCAACTACCTTAGGTACATGATATTTAATACCCACCTTATCCTCCCATATCATATACTCATCCAACACTAACTAGTGTCAGAGGAGTTACGAGACCACACCAGCAACTCATTGACTATTTCGTTGCCGGTACCGACATCAAATTACCCGCAATATCATTTGGCACCCCTAGAGAATCACACAAACTTGCAAACACCATCTGGAATAGCTACCACTTTCAAAAACCTAGTAGGCTAAGAAAAAGATAAGAATCCCTAGATCAATACCTAAAACATTCCTGAAACAAACCAAGTACCCAGAATACACACCATACCACAAATTGGTGCAACTCAAGGCATCATTAACCCCTCAAAGAGTCAATTGGTGATCATCGCAGGCCATACACGTCTGCACGGTTCCCAAATCCACAGAAGTGTAGAACTGGAACTAATACCTACAACAATAGGTTAGCTGCAAATATGCCAAAAGGAGTCAAGCAACAGTTTGTAGCCATTTTTTATATAGACAAGATGAAGCTAGCAATCGATCACTTTGAAGCTTTTCATCTATTCTTGCAACAAGACAACTATCTTCCCAACCAAGCGAATGAAGTGGTTGGATCATCAACTGAAATGGAGATAGAGAGCTGGGTAAAGGGGTAGGACAATCTAAAAGAAAGGACCCCGACATGCAAGAAATCCCCAAAATCCCAACTCCTCAATTGAACACTCCATAGAGGAAGCAACCCACAAGGCATACTACAAGCAAAGGATCACTCTTGAGTTCCAAACAAAGTTGAACCGATTGGAACAAAGGGTGGATGGAGTTGAAGCCCAGAGGCCAAAATTCAAACCTACTACAGTATCACAGATTCAGAACTTTTGCCCATTAGTCCAGGAACTCAGGCACGACAAAATTCCTATAGATTTTCAACTGAATACTATAGATAAGTATAATCGAACCACAAATGCAGTAACACAATTGTGCATTTTCAACACCACTCAAGCTTTTTATGATTCAGATGAAGTTCTATCATGCAAAGCCTCCTCCACCACACTTTCTAGAAGGGCTCTTAAATGGTACATGGCCTTACCACCCTCTTCTATTTCTTCTTTCAACCAGTTAGGTGATGCTTTTCTCAGTATCTTTGCCGGAAGCAGTCAGCATTCACTATCATAGGCTCACCTTTTAAATATTTGGCAAAAGAAGAAGGGAACACTTAGTGAATATTGGACTTGATTTAACCAAGAAGCTTTGAAGGTCAAGGATTTCTTGGAACCAATCTACATGGAAGAATTCTGCCACGGTTAAAATCAGGAAAACATTCTGAAATGCTCCATGTGAATCGGCCCAAAACAAGTAAAGACCTTCTTTAGAGAGTCGAAACATGGATCCACATAGAGGACTCAAAGAGGAACAAAAGAACAATCTGGCTGGCCGAAGAGACATGACCAATATCAAGGTCAGGGTAGTAGGGAACAGAACTTCGGAAATGATTCGATCATTGCCAAACCAATGCAAGAGGCAACTAAGTTTCCCAGAAAACAACGTCTAGGCGATCCCTCTCCTCACAATCAATTCAAGGGAAAGTCACATATGACATGGGGAAAGGGGCCATCAAACAACCCAAACTACACTCCTTTGAACACCCCCAAGTTTGTCATCCTACAAAAAGTAGAAAGTTTGAGAATTTTGACTTCCCCAGAGCCCATAAACGCCTTCATGGAGAAGCAAATTCAAGACAGCTACTATAATTTTCATCAAGACGTAGGGCACTATATAGATAATTATCACCAATTAAAAGGGGAGATCAAAAGCACAATCCGAAGACTAATGCTTACACAATTCATAGGCATGGCGAATATTGCTCAACAGCTGACATCGCATGAACAACAGACAACATCGAGAATCATTGACATGATATCTGGTGTTAGCTCTGATTTTTCTGCCCCTCCAAATAAATAGTTAAAAGTTACCATGGCTTTTGTCATAAATGACAAAATTCCCCTTTTGGCTTCTATGATGATTGTAAGGTGCCTAGCGGATCCTCATAGATACAGGCAACTCGGTTAACATAATCAAATCCAACAGCATCCTATTGGTTCTCTGGCAAAACTACTTATGCATTGGGAACTGCATAGTTGGAAGTGCAATGGGGACCAGAAGCAAAGCCTATAGAGCAAATGTGTGAATTTGTTATTTTGATTCTTTATCCGCATCTAATAGTATATGGTTAAGACTAGGTTTGAATCTGATGAAAGCCAAAGTCAACACTTTTCAGAATTCAGTTACCTTTTCCCTATGGAGGAACACAGTTCATTTTGAAAGGAGACATCAAAATTGCCCACAAATGCTACAAGGTAGCAATTTAAAAGGCAACCCCAGACCAAGAGAAGAAGCAGAAGGAGATCTGGGAAGATGACGAAGACCGGATTGAGACCGCCGTAGAATTGAAAGAATATCAAATACACCCTGCCCACCTAAATCACAAAGTTGTCATTTGGAAAGCATTACTAGTCTGAATGAAAAACGAACTCCTTAACCTCTTGGCCAAATATCAAGATGTTCTTGCATGGTCAACATAGGATTTTGGAATGATCCCATGGACATATACTGAACATCGCCAGGACATTCTGGACACTTGTGGCCCGATTCGGCAAGGGGATCAGTTTTATACCTTGGAGAAAAAGGAAGCTATAAAAGTAGAAGTCACAGACTTACTTTTAGTTGGAATTGTCAGGAGGGTGCAATTCCCAAAATGGTTATGTAATCCTGTGGTAGTCCCGAAGCTAGATGGTTCATGGAGGATTCATATTGATTTTACTTCACTCAGCGAGGCCACCATAAAGAAACCATTTCCAATTCCTAGAATTGATGAGCTGGTCGATGCAACAACCGATTTTTCATACCATTGCTTCATGGATGCATACAAGGGTTACCACCAAATATAAATGGCCAAGGATGATAAGAAAAGATAGCCTTGGTAACCCCCCAAGGCTTATTCTGCTATAGGAGGATGCCATTTGGGCTGAAAAATGTCGGAACAGACTTCCAAGACATGATCAGCCAAATGTTTTCCAAGCAACTTGGACGAAACACAGAAGCTTACATAGACGATTTGCTTGTGAAATTGGTAGGCTAGTAGGGATTCTTCTCGGACTTGGAAGAAAGCTTTAAATTGATGATGCCGCATGATCTGAAGCCGAACCCCTGTAAGTGTTCATTTGGGGTAGAAGCGGGAAAATTTTTGGGGTATATGGTTTCCAGAAGAGGTATTGAAGCAAATACCTCAAAAATTCAAGCGCCGATGAACATGAAGCTGCCCACATCTGTCAAGGACGTCCAGAGGTTGACTGCCCAGATTGCAGCCTTGAACATATTCGTATCAAAAGATGGAGACAAGTCACTCCCATTTTACCAAGTAATCCGCAACCCAAAGAATTTCAAATGGACTCCTGAAGGTGATGAAGCCTTCAAAATACTCAAAGAACTTTTGGGATTCCCGAATTCTCGTTTCCCCTATTCATGGCGAAACATTATGTACATATCTATCGATATCACCTCATGCTGTGAGTTCCATTTTATGCACCTTACAAGGTTCATGCATAAAATCAGTTTACTATATCAGCCATGTCCTCCAAGGACTTGAAATTCGATATTCCACTTTGGAAAAACATGCACGAGCTTTGTTGGTTACTTCCCAAAAATTAAAACCGCATTTTCAAGCCCATTTTATACAAGTGATAAGAAATGCTATTATCAAAAACATACTGTACAAGCCAGTTACGGTTGGAAGGCTTATGAAGTGGGTGATGCTTTCCAAATTTGACAAACTATACTTGCAACAGAAAGCAATAAAAGGTCAGGTTTTCTCAGATTTTGTTCTTGAATGCCCGTTGTGAGATCCGAACCCAATTTGAAACTAAATTCTAAAATAGCACCTCATCAGGATTGTTAGATTTTGCACACAGATGGATCAACGAATGGTACCAGATTTGTTTTAATAAGTCCCAAAGGAACCAGGTTTGCTTATGCATTAAAATACAACTTTCCCATAAGCAACAATGAGTTTCTAGTATAATTGAGAGTTGCAGAAACCCTCAACATCTTGCATCTTATTGCCAAAACTGATTCACAACTCGTAGCCGGACATTTTAACAGTGAATACGAGGCAAGGGAAGAGAACATGTAGCAGTACCTGACCAAAACACAAAAGTTCTTTGATAAATTCAAATACATCAAAGTGAAGCATGTATAGAGCAAAAATAATGCAGAAGTAGATTTCTTGTCGAAGGTCAAACAAGGAACTCAAATGCAGGGAACTTGGATAGAACCTCTGGAAAGGAAAAGCATTTGACGTCCCAAAACTCATGAACCAACATGGATGACCCCAATTCATCAATACATATTTGATGGAATATTACTTCGGTTGAGGTTAAGAAAGTTAAAATTACATCATCTAGATACGTTATTATTGATGGACAAGTTTTCCTGAGGGAATACTCATTGCCACTACTCAAATGCATCACACCGGACAAAGGCAATTACATTTTAAGGGAGTGCATGAAAGAATTTGTGGTGCTCACATCAGAGCTGGATAATTGGCTTGCAAAGTCATCATAAACGGATACTTCTAGCCAACTTTCGAAGATGATATGGTCAACTTGGTGAAAACTTGTCGGAAATGCCAAATCCATGACAACATACACCATCTTCCCATAACCGAGTAGCATTCCTTGAGCAACCTAATTTTGTTTCCTCAATAGGGAATGGATCTCCTTGGACCCTTTCCTAAAGCATCAGGAGGAAGAGAATTCTCGGTTGTTGCGGTAGACTATTTCACAAAGTGGATTGATACACGAGCTTTGGCATCTATTACTGCCTAGAAGGTGAAAGAGTTCTTTCGGAAAGAAGTAGTTGCCCGGTTTGGAATACCCCAAATACTCATTACAGATAGTGGAAAATAATTTGGAGCAAAAGAATTCCAAGACTTCTGCTCATTGGAAATTGATCACCTCTTCACTTTCGTTGGTCACCCACAAACTAATGAATTAGCAGAAGTACTAAACCATATCATATTTCAAGGATTGAAGAAAATACCTGATGTGACAAAAGGAAAGCGGGTAGATGAATTGTCCAATGTCCTTTGGTCACACTGGACAACTCCAAATGCCCGAACCAAGGAATCACCATTCAACTTGAATTTGGGTACAAATGCTTTAATCCCAGTGGAGATCAGAAGCTCTTCCCCCCGCATCGACTTATTCAATGTGACTGAAATGATCAAAATTTGGTTGAAAACCTTAATTTATTGGAAGGAACTTGAAATTGAGTTGCACTCAGAGAAATGGTGTACAAAAGGAAGTTGCCAAGTTATTACAATAGGAAAGTTCTGATACAAGAACTCAAGGTTGGCGATCTACTTCTCTGAAAAAGCAAAGTCGATTATACAGGACATAAACTGGAAACTAGATTAGACTTGGGAAGGTACGTATCTCATTGTAAACGACAACTGGAATAGAAGCTATAGATTGTGTGACATGGAAAGCAATGATGTAGCTAGAACTTGGAATGCAATCAATTTGAGAAATTTTGTATATAAGTCCTTACCTTTTTGTAATACTAGTGCATGAACCTGGATATTTGCTATAACTTTATGGATCTAACAATTTGCTTCAGTTAATGAAATTAAGTTCCTCACACAGTGCTTTTACTTATATTTCTTTAATTACTTTCTTTGATACAACAACAATAGTCAGAAAGACATATAAAGCGAAACAATCAAAATTAAACCATAAAAAAAATTATCATTTGATATATCAATAAAACCTTACAAAAATCTAGTATAACCTAACCAAAGAAAGTGTAGAGACGCACATCTAACCAAAATAAGTGCATGTCACTATCACCAAAGAAAACAAAAAATACGATGTTCCGGAAACTAGATTGAATTTGGATTTTCCTCGTTCGAAGCCAATTGAGCTGATGCTATCAAATTTAAAGTAGCCTAAGGAGTTAAGAAGTTCGTGGGATCCAACCCAGCCCCAATCCCCCTCAGTAGCACCCTCAACAACAAAACTATCTGGATTGTCATCTTTCAAATCCTAAACTCTCTCAGTTGAAGGGAAGCTACAAAACATCTCCGAAATTTGAAAGTTTGAATCCCAAGGCAATGGAAATTTTGATGGCCTATCCTTAATGGAACTAATATGGGTGGACTGTTCATATGCTATCTCTTTCTCCTTCAAATCATCTGTCACCATCTCTATAACTTCTTTAACCATGGTGAAGGACAACCTTGACCACATATTCCGGAACTTCTCATGTTTAAAGAAGTCCCCTAGTACTTCTAGCTCCATGGCTGGATTAAGGTTGCCCTCCCCATCCTCATAGCACTTTTTCAGAGCAGCTAATGCTACTTCAAGCTTTGCTTTCTCTTTAGCTCCAGCAGCTAATTTCTCAGAAAGGTCTCTATTTTACAACTCTAACTACTGGATCTCTGTGCCTTTAGCCCAACCTCATCCTCCAAACCTTTCACCTAATCTTTGGCTTTGGACACCTTCCCCTCCGCAGCGATAGCCCTTTCATCTACATCTCCCTTCTCCGAAGCCAATGCATCACATTGGACTTCCAACTCCTCAATCCATTAATACAGTTCAAAGTTAAACGTTGTGGATTGCAAAATAGAAACATCTTAGTAAATTAATAGCAAAATAGCATGAAGGAAATTGTGGAACCAAAACATGATTGCTTGGAAACTACAAAGCAAAGAATTTCACTTCACATCATCCATAGGCAAAGCCTATACGTGAGCTTGTTCTTTGTTAGGCAATACATTCCAAAAGACTTCTAAAGTCTAAGTGCTTCTGAAGATCCGGTCATTCTCTTGGATGTTCCAGTCCAGAACATAAATTACCTTCTTATCCTCCGGTACTGCTTGTAATACTTCCACCTCACTTGGAATGCCCTCTACCCCCTTTTACCTCTTCATTCTTTCTTCCTCTAGGCGATCCCACTTTCTCTCTGGGGTGCTATCTTACCTCTTCAATCTTTCTTCCCCCAGGTGATCGCACTTTCTCTTCGGGGTGCTATCATCGGTAGTGGGGATCACCAAACCTTCAGAGCCAGGGAACTCTGGCAACCCAGATTTCCATGCAGGCTTTGGCGAAAGCTGTCTCTTTTCAATAACTGATTGCTTAGCAAGTTGCTTTATTTGAGGGGTAGCCTCGGACCCTTTTACCATATTTCCTCTAGCTTTGGATGCGGCCTTCGTCGCTACATCATATTTCGCTCGCCGCATCACCCTTCATAGCTGGATCATCCTTTTCTACAAATTGATTAGAAACATAAAATAAACCTTGCGTACCTATCACAAAGCTGTAAGACTTGTTTGTTGGAACCTCGGTCACAATTTCATAGGCAGGAATCTTATCCAGAACAGATTTTTTTAACTTGCTGACTTTCGCTAGCAAAAAACCCATGACCATTACTTAGGATTTTCCTGCAATGCAAAAACAAAACATATTAGATTTGACAGTTAGAAAATTAGTGAAAGTAATGACAAACAAACAAATACTTAAGTCAACAATATTAAACTCAACCTGGTCATTGATTCCACTGAACTTCAAGAGGTCTGGACTCTAGTGCTCAGCCACCTTCGCTTCAAAACTGAATACAACAATCTTATTTATCTCTACATTATAGCTAATCCACTCGATTGGGCAATTTATTGTTCATAGACTTAAGGTTGCACCAAGGGAACATTATCTCCCCGAAACCAGAATGCCTAACATAACAGAACTCCATTCTTCACTCAAGAATAGGGCTAGGACACTTTATCAATGTGGGAACCCTCCTTCTCCGAATAGATAGAAGAAACCCCTCCCTTCAGGAGTTTTCTATTTTTTTCCTACAGAGAAAAAGGCCCTCCACAACTCTAAACTAAGTCCTGAGCAAACAAAATTAGGGCTATGGTACTCCAAACAAAATTTGGACTAAGTTGTCCCAACTGAATATTAAAAAAATTTAAGGATATCTATATACAAAGGATGAAGTGGCAGTGTCAGTACTGCCCTAAACTGAGTTGCAAAACGAGTGACACAACTAGGAGGAGGTAAATGAATCCTATCCTTCTCCCTTGGAACCTCAATCTCAAGTTCTGCAAGAATCTTATACTCCTACCTAAAATCATCCTTTTTACCAAAGTTACTAACCGCTTCCTCATATTGCGGTGTAACTGGATCACTCCCTTCATCACTCTCTAGCACTGATGTATTGGAGTGAGGAGCGGCCCTTGCCTGACTCGAACCTTGGTACTCATTAGCTAGGTTATTATCATTCTCATTGCACCGAGGAAGTCTATAACCCATTCCCCTATTCCATACCTAACAACATGTGTCAATGCCCCAAAATCATCAGTATCTATAAATTTCCCAATCCAAGTTAGTTTGGCAACACCAACCTTAGAACTAGACACATTACCCTTAGAAGCGGAACAACCCCCACTAGACACTCTAGCCCTAAGTTCCACCCTATACTGATTGACCATCATTGCAGAGTTATCTCCAACCTCTGCATCTAGATCATTTATCAAATGCCTAATCTCAGGGCTAATATTCCCTAAATCTTCCCCAGACATATACTCAACTGAAACAGTTTTGGACTTAGACATCTTCAAACTTACAAACAATGGGAAAAAGGATAAAAATCAATACCTGAAGCCATTGAAATCCAGTTGATGAAGAACATGAATAAACTTTGAAAGCTGGAAACTTTACCTAGAAATCTGCACTTCAATGCACAAAATACACTACTTGAGGTCGAATATTAAAAGCCTAAAGCCAACAAATACAAAATCACAAAAAGAAAAATTGCACTATGAAGACTCAAAGCGAATTGGAGTTTCACTACTACTCTGATGCGAAGTGTAGAAGAGAGAGAAAGAAAAGAGTCCAGAAATTTGGAAAGGTAAAGGTAAAAAATGAAAAAAAAAATTTTCACATTTTAAAACCGAAGAACAACTCGTTTTCAAGTGGCACAAGTGCAAAGAAAATCCTAGACGCAGACATGACTTTGTCAGTTGAAACGACTGCCAGCCGACCGTCATGTCAAGCTGCCAAATCATTTCACTTCTTAAAACAATCCGACTGCTAGAGACCAAAACATAGCTACAAGCAAGACAAGGTTCCCAGAACAAACCACATGTCGTATTGGCAATTAACTCTTACTCCTGTTTATTTATTTGAAAGGGCATATGTCATATTAGCAACAAACACATGCTCTTTTTATTTTTTTGAAAGGGCATATGGTGTATACCATACACCATTGTCATTATTTTGAGCACATTTTCTACCATGACAGCTTGATAGTTATTGACAAATCAAATACTAAGCTTAATCTACTTATTGGAAGCTTTAATTTGATATATTAAATGAGCTAAGGGCTTAGGAACAAAGGAGAAATCAAAACTCCAAGATAGCTTGATTAAACATGGAACTCTGACACTGTTTATCGCCTATCTCACATCGAAACATTATGGACTAACTGCATAGTCCTAGAGTTAGTGCCAACTATCCCAAATACGTGACATTTAATACCCCACATTATCCTCCAATACCATATACTCATCCAACACTGACTCGATATTACTATTCGTTATACTTGATAATGGGTTGAATAAGAATGCGTGTCATAGATTTTTTTTTTTTAATTAAAATTTGTGAAAAATATATGATTGACACATGTGGGACGTTGAGAGATCAAGAAATAGATAAAAATAAAGGTTTTAGGATTTCATTTTTTTTTAAAAAATATATATTTGAATGATTAGTGAATTATAAATTTATTGTTTTTTTAATTCCACAAGACTGTTATAAATATATATATATATATATATATATATTAATGTTTATTTTATTCAATTGATATGAGACACAATTCAAAGAACAGGAAAAATTGGAAAAAAATTTTTGAACTTATTCTTTCTTTATATAAAAGAATAATTAGTTGATGTTGAGTTTATTTTATTTGGACGAAAAATATTCTCTATTAACATAAGAATTTATTACCCACGCAAAACACAAACGCTTTTTATAATACATAATATATATAAAAATATATATATATTTATTTATATATATGTATATGTATATATATTAAAATATTTTAAAATTTTAGTAAATTAAAATTTTATTTGAATATTTTAAAACAGAACAAATGACTCTTTTTTTAAAAGAAAAAGATTAAAATGACTTTTTTCTAAAAGTGTAAAAATTTTCATGTGCCCCTAAACTTTCAAAAAATCTAGTATTAGCCTTCCAACTTTAAACAGTTTAGTTTTAACCCTCCAATTATGAAAAATCACAAAAAGAAACCCTTCTATCCTTTTTGGGCACTAAGCCTTGACGAAAGCACACCACGTGCCACTCACGCAGGATTTTATCGGGATATTTTCGAACCTTCGTTCCCAAAATCTGAATACACGACAAACACTTCAGTTTCTCTCATTCCACTTGAAACTTCCAAAAAAATTTTCATCTTTGTGAAGAATCAAAGTTCATTATCACTATTCAAAGCAAAAGTCTTGCAAAAGTCTTTGAAATTTGAAGTGACAATAAAGAGGTCTCATACCTATCGAAACCAAACCAGAGAGGGAAGAAACAAACATACTCAAAGAGGCGATAGTAGTGATTCTAATTATTTGGATAAAGGGAAGGGGTGAAAAACACAAGAACTTGTACACTTCTCCTCGACCCAAGAAATCAACAGAGCACATCAAGACATGCTTTCTCTAAATAAGAAATCATTATACTTAAGAAATTCCACACAACACCTTCCTTATAAACATCCTAAACATTTCCAAATCCACACTTAGCCATAGAAAACAAACTTTCATGCTCAAATTTCAACATTTTATCACCAAGTGTAGAGATAAGAGTATACCACTTTAATATAGCACTCATCTCCATTCCATTTTGTCATTACCTTCCTACACCTCATTTATTCCTTCAAAAACCTAGAATTTAGGTACAAGACAACTACAAAAAGAATGATCAATGTTAGAAATGGGTATAGAAATCTCTTTATCCAAATCACTCTTAATCTCTCTCTTTTTTTCTTCATAAAAGCTCACTTTTTATTCACTCATTCTCATTCTTTTTCCTTTCTCTCAAGTTCTTCTTCCCTCTCATTTTCACTCTCATTTTTCAACTCATGTTCTTGCAAAATTTCCTCACTTGCAAACTCTTCTTTTTCCTCAATTGGAACCTCTTCTCCTCTCTATGAAATTCTTCCACCTTTCTTTTATCAACAATTGATCGTTTTGGATTCCTTGTGGTGTCAATGACTTCAAAATCATTTTTCTTCATTCCACCTTGGAAATGTACCTATAATGGCACCCATCATATGTGGCACCTCCATCAACTTGCCAAGGCTTCTCTAGAAACAAATGAGTTGCTTGCATAGATACAGCATCACAAAGCACTTCATTTGTGTGATTCCCCATAGAAAAAGAAATATTAACTTACTTATCAACCGAAACATCTTCACCCTCATTCAACCTGGGTAACCTATAAGGATTTGGATGGGTCACACATTTAAGCGCTACAAATTCGTCCTCCACATACTGATTCACCATGTTCACATTACTTCCATGATCAATATTCAAAGTTCATATGTTCCCAAACATGTTCCATCTTGAAAGAAATAAGGTCTTTCTTTAATCATCACATTCTTGAGACTTCTTTTCACCTTTTCTTTCTTTTTTTGTTGAGGAAGTGATATGACTTGAGCCTTCATGAGATCTCCCATATGAGCGTCTTCCTTCATCCTCCTCTTGTGATGGTTGTTCAACCACCACATTATATCTTTCATGCCTCAATGATTCATCATGTTCATTGGAGTTGAAACAAAAATTCTCACCCGTTCTTTTTCTCCATGGGTCTCTCTCAACATCATTGTCATAGTAGTATTCATCATTGTACTCCTCATACACATGTGTTCTTCTAGATGGATTCACTTGTTGGTTCTTTCTACCAACCCCTTCATAGGGCGAATACTTCTAAAAAGAGTAAGGTTGAATTGTCTCCCATCTTTCTCCAAAATAAGATGTTTGAGATAATAACACAACCAAAAACTGAATCATACGCGACAAGAGCTTTTACGGCGGTCATGGAGACGTTGCAAATGACTCTTTTATACCATAGGCAGTTGTGTATGGCATGTTATATAGAGGCTCTAGGGTCATCGTATATACTTATCATTTTATACAACAGATCATTGTATATAACTACGTAAGAACAATGGCTTGGGGAGAAAAGTGCATCTTAGACTGCGGCTCTAGTTAATAATAGAAATATAATAGAACTATATACGATGGCATGTAATAAATAATAATATGTATACCACAGTATGACCTATTTGGTGCATTATATACTGTAGGCCGTTAAACAAAAAATTATAAGATTTTAAAATCAAGTTATATACCACTATATTTTTGTTTACCTCTTATTATTTAAAATAATATGATCTATTTTATAAATTTATATTCTTTAAAATGTTTAGGAATTAATATCTTTTACTCAAATAAACATATACACACACGAATATTTATTTATAATAGTAATCATAGTATAATTTATATCTAAATAAATCTAGCAAATAAATATCCATTCTCTATATTATTGTAATATTTTTAAATTGAGCATAATAATATGCATTTTTATTACAGAATTTATTTTTGAATAACTTTTATATCTAAATTATGAAATAACATAGTTCTTATGTTTGATTTTTGTAAGCTAAAATTAACAGTTAATTTAATACTTGCTAGAGGGTCCCCACCCCCCAGTTTAAGAGTTTAAAAACTTGGATGCTAAAGGTTTAATTCATTTATTCATTTAGAATTCAATTATTAAATGCTAAAATTACATTAAAAAAAAAAAAAGTGACCCGAATCAAATATGTTTTTCATGACTTAAAAGAAACACTTGGTACTAAAAATATAGTAAAGATATAGTCCCTGAATTCTTATGCTCAAATTCAAGAAATCTTATATGTATGGGAGAATTTTTTTTTTGCTTCATATATTCCTTTATTAGCTAGTAAATATATCACTCTCAAACTCAGTGGAAACTTCCTGTCTAGCAACATCTAAGTCTGGAGCATACAACTTATTTAACACTTAATTTGTGAGAACCTAAGGTCATTTGAGCTTTAATTAGTAAGGAAAATAAGTTGCTTGTAATATTAGATCATTTAAGAGAGACAGGTGCAAGAAGAAAAAGGAAAAGAAAAAAAAAAGTGAAGAACTCCTCACAAATCAAACCTAGTGTTGTATATAGAATCCGCATGTAAAGAGAATCTCTCAACCAAATAGAACAATAAAACTGATGATAAGAAAGAATAAAATTGAAACAAGTGGCACTACCAAAATCATGCTGCAAATTAGAGTATTTGGAAATCAAAGTTAATTTATCTTAGCAGTAATGAGCAAATCTTGCCAATCCTATTTTGCATTTACAGAAGGAAAACATAGACAAAAATGACCTATTTGCTAGAAGTTAACGTGTAAAAACATAGACCAAAACCTAATTCTGAATAAGTAACGACTTTTCCAAAGGATAGAAGTAGAAAGAAGTGATACAAACTTGCCAAAAGAAATGATTCCACATATTCCTTTTTCTTTGCGATTTAAACTTGATGCAAAATATTAACTTAAATTATTTCTAAAACAGTTTCTCATACCCAAATACACTATCCAAAAGAAAGATCAAGAGAAAAATAACTAAAAGAAAGTCAAGCACAAGTTAAGATATATACGAATGCTAGAAAGACGTCATTTATAAGTATTAATATATACCACAACCAAGAAGCCGTTGCTTATGAGCAAAACGATATACGACGGCTACGACCCATCTTATTTAATTCCCCATGCATCGTATTTGAAGTCAAATAGTCCCAGCAACAGCATAAACTCAAAACATATATGACGGTTCCTAACTTGTCGTATAAAAGAATTTATTTGCAATGAGCCATCGGTTATACCATACAATAGCCTATGGCCTAAGGTACATATTCTTGTCTTTATACGACTGTAGTCGCATAAAACCTGTATTTGCGATGGCCGCAATAAAAAAGCTCGTCAGGAATGACCCTGTTTCTAGTAGTGTAGGCAATAGGCAATTAATAGATCAACAATTCAACATAATAGATCAACATAATAGATCAACAATTCAATCTTTACCCAAAAAATTTGATCAACTTCACAATCAATAGATCACTATGATTTTCGAATTTTTTTTTTTTTTGTGATTTTCAAAATTTTTTAGGTCTAATTAAGATCTTTGATCTTTCCTTTCTTTTTTTGTATTTTTCTTTTGTAGAGATAAAACATAGAAGTAGAATCACCAAAATATTAAAATTTGCCCTTGTTTTTTGTCCTTAGGCACAATTCTCACAAACACAATAGGATTACAAGAGAAGAACTAGGATACATGTAAAGGAACAAGCACAAAACATTCATAAGATTATGGATTTTCAATGAAACAAATATGATCTTAACACTTAAACAGAGAAAGCGAATAAGATAGTCCAACCTTTGATGAAAAACCTGGGTTCTGATACCAAAATGATGAACAGATGTCAATTATTAAGCCTTCACTCATCAAATATCAATCACATCAATTGAAAGTAATTACCAAGATTCATCAAGAGGTTATGTTAGATTCATTGACAGTTTTTGTCTTCCAACATCAACCAAGGATGTAAATTTCATCAATCAAATTAAGCACCCTAACTTATTGATGAAAACCCCAAGTAGTTATCTAAGAACCTTAGAAGAATTTTCGATGAAAACACTCAAGAAGTTTTGTTTGATCCAAGAGGATTCTCACAAGTTTAATTTAAGTTGTTTTTCAAAAGTTAAATTGATTGTTGGAATTACAAAGATAAGAATTATATACAGTTCTAAAATCCTTAACAAAACCTAATAAATCATACTCAAGATTTAAGGACTTAATTGCCCTTAAAAACTAGGCAAAACTAAAAGAAACGTCAAGGAAAACAATAAATTTCTAACAAAATCAAGTTTGACCCGTGCATGGGCCGGCGACCTTTGCTAGCACCTGTCATTCTCTGCCATGGGAGCTGCCTTCGTAGGTGCCAGTTGACCAGATCGATCGCTGCACCTGTAGTTACCTGCCACAATTTGCACGTTTTACCTCGTTTTCTTTGGTCTTCTTTGGTGCTTTCTTCTTGGCTTGTCCAGACTTGATTTTGGATGCATTTTGGTGTGTTTTCAAGCCTTCATTACTCATGTTTTAAAGCCTTGTATATAATTGTCCATGCCTTTGTAAGAACATCTCCTGAGAAAGCCTCAAAATCATCCATTCTTTGAGGTGCTTTCAACAAGTCTTTCATTGTCTTTGAAGTGTCATTCTTCATCCTTGGAATGTCATTCTTGTATTTGTATTACAAGTCTTTGAGCTTGAGCAACATTACATAACATGTCTTCCAATAAGCCATCAATTGGAAGATCAACTCTAGAAAGCTTCAATGACTTGAATGGCATTCTTTGTAAACATATGTTCTTCCATGAATCTTCTCTTGGTTGAGCTCTTCCATCAATGACTTCCAAAATGGTTCGATCAATGTTATGGTTGCTTCTTGATATCCATCAACTTGCGAGTATCCTAAATGGAATCTGCATAAAATTTTCTTCAATCAACATCCAGACCTCGATGCTAACCTCGAGAATGCAAATAACTTCCTCGTGGAGTTCTATAAATCCAAGATAGCTGTAAAAGTGGGTTGTGAGACCTATTCTTGGGATACTGAATTCCTTACCCGAGCAGGATTAGGAAAACCAGGTCATGCTAATCTCCCAAGTCTTCGACAAGAGCTAGGAATTCTTCCCAAGGGTAGTACTTCTCCCTTTCCATCAACATTGTCATATGCTTCCCTTTCTCTTTTTTATAGCAAGAAGAAGATTATACATTATTTAAACTCTGTTTCTTCTTTGTCATTGCAGCTATGTGGAAGCCTCTAGCCACCAAGGAAGCTCCAAAGGTAGATGACCCTACTGCTACCTTCTCCATCTCCCATAAAAAGGTCTAAGAAAGTCTATGCTGCATCAAAGGAAAGTGTTGCTTACAAGAGGACCCAATCATACTAGGCCAGGAGGTTTCCCAACCCCTACTCCATGTTCAATCTCTGGGTCCCCCACTCCATCCTTGCCATTGCCTACTTTAAAATGGAGAAGTCTCCGGGACAAAGAAAGTACCTGTAACCTCCTCCAAGGGTGCCAAACCAAAAAGTTTAGAGGTCAAATTCCACAGCAAGGCCAAAGAGGACCTTTCAGCTAACTTAAAGAGATTGGGGAAGTAGGTATTAACATCCCAATCTGGCAAAGAGGTAGAAAAGTGGATACCAGACTTGGCTTTATAGACCTCCGACTCCATCTTTCAGTGGCCTTATGCCTAATCTTTCATGTAGGAGTGCGTCCCACCGGTGTACTACAGCATTTCTAGGTTGCTCACTGATAAGGAGCTCAACAGGCACATTGCCTCCCACCAATCTTCAATAAGTTCAACTATTGTATGTAAAACATGGGTGACTTGCACCTCTCGCCCATAGATTTCTTACTCTTTTTGTATTTTTATCTCTCTACGGCATGTCTTGATTGGTGAACAACTCAGGAGGAATTTAACTAGGCAAAAGAAAGATGAGGAGTTCTCTAGTGTGATTGACATACTACATGACAAGATCAACGAGGCCAAGAAAGATAGAGATGTTGTGGTAAGAGAGAGATGGAATGAAAATTACCTTGATCAAGATCCAAAAGGAACTGGAGGCCAGTATGAACGAGTTAAATGAGAGCATCTTCTTGGGCTTTAGGATTCAAAAACTCTATGATGAGGTCTTTTCTGAGAACGAGGAGTTGAAAAAACAACTCAGTGAGCTTCAAGCTTCCCATGATACCATCAACCAACAACTGATTGAGCAAGGGGCTCAAGAGCAGGCCCGTATTGTTGACTATGATACCATCAACTAGCAATTGATTAAGCAAAGGGTTCAATAGCAGGCCCATGCTGTTGACCATGATACCATCAAACAACAACAGATTGAGCAAGGGGCTCACGAGCAAGCCCGTGCTGTTGAATATCAAAGACTAAGGGATCGGTTTGATGAGCAAGAGGACTTAAAAAATCTTAGCTTGAGGCTTCTCTAGTTTTCCAAGCTTATATGGAGAACCTGATTGCTCCCCTGGCCTACTCCATATATGTAGATGCCTTTGACCTCCTCAGTAAGCTTCATACTTGACTAGATCCCCACCCTAACATGAATTTTGGCCTGTATCACCCTAACCAATGCAAAGATAGACGTTCTTGGCAGGAGGTTGACTAGGAAGGTGATGAAAGAGAAGAGGTTATGCTCATGTCGAATGAAAAACTGTAAAGAAATTGAGGTGATCATCATGCCCTAGGTGCCTGTTGTCAATCTTCCTTTAGAAGTGAGTCAAGAGGTCCTTCAAATTGGTGATGCCCATGGTCAAAGTGAAGATCCCACTCCTGCTACTTTGATACAAGAGCTTGACCCTCCTCCTGCTAATCTTAATAAAGAAGTCCACATTGTAGAATAGGGACTTTTCATATGTTCTAATCAGTAACGTCATCCCTTTTTTCTTTTCTTTTCCCTTTTTTTTTGGTAGTGGTAGTTCTACCAATGCTCAGTGAGCTTTTTCTCTTTCTACTATCTTTATTCTTCTTCTCTCTTTTTTCTGTGCTTAACATCATAGCCATAAAAGCACTGGAAATAATCTTAAACTCATCCTTAACATAGCCTGAGATAGGAAATTTTGACCATGAACTTAGATCAAAAAGGAAAACACAAATATGAGAGGCCAGGTGAAAGGACCAATGTCATTTTACACTTGATCAAACATAAAATTTCTTTAAGTGAAAAGCCTTCCAAGGTCACAAAAGGTTTGAGGTCTGAGAATTTGTAACTTCCTCCTTTGTAGATTTCTTGAGCAAGGTAAGGACCTTCCAAGCCTTCTTGAAATTTGGAAAGTTGACCTTCCTTGCCCACATCTGACTGTTTATAGACCATGTCCCCTACTACAGATCTTTTTCCTCCACCTTCTTGTTGAAAATTTTTTGTTACTTTTCTTTTATATCTCATATTTACTTCCAAAGTATTGTTTTTTGACTTAATATAAGAGGTTTAGATCTGCCCTTCTCTCCCCCTCGTTTAAGACTGAAATGTATTCAGTGAGTCGTAGTGTTTACGTAATGACCTCAATAGGAAGTACATCCTAAACACAAGCTGAAAAGATTCTCTCCCATAGCCTTTTGAAGTTGATGGACATCGAGTAGCCCACTTGCCTTGGAAGGATTCATTTAAGTTAATATATGAAAAGATTAGATGATTCAACTTACTTGGCTTCAAATGTGAAGGTCTGCAATTTAACTCTAACCATAATAAAGATGGAAAAGTTAATTTGTGAAGCCTCCATCAATGACAAGTTTGATCGATGGAAGTTCCTGCATAAGGATTTATATTTCAAGTTCAATATTCACCAAGAATGTTTTATTTCAAGCTAGGAAGCGAAAGACTCAGAATTGGTCAAGGATTGCTCAATGTCGGTTGAAGATGGCTCACTATTTAGTGTTGTTAGGCACATCAAGGTGCTCCTGCGACCAACGCCAGACCTAGGGTCAGGTGGAGGGCCGAACATGCTTGGTACCTCCTTGCAAGCTACAACTGGTGTCGGACGGAGCCTTGGACAACCCTGAACCTTTATGACTCTTTTTTACTTTTTTGAAGACTTTTCTTAGGGAACTTAATCTATTTTAAAGGTCACTTTAGTCCTTCTATATTAGCGTGGAATTTTAAGAGTTTTTTCAAGGTTCTTAGACTATGTAGTTCTTGCCTTTGTAATTAAATAACACTTTCACAAACAACTTGACAATTTGAATTGAATCAAACATGGTTCCTTTTGAGTGTTCATCATGAGCTGATGCATATCAAGGATCAATCATATCATTAATGTAATCATCAAGGAAGTTATTTATGGAGGAGTTCAATGAAGAGAAGATTCATGGAAGAAAATGTGCTTATAAATACCTATTTTTCAAGTATGAGAACTCATGGTTGCCTTTTAGTGATTGTCCCTCATATGATGATCTACATGACTACATGTCCTATCCAATGAGAGTAAAGTACAAAGACTTTTATATCAAATTCAAGCATGAAGTTACAAGGGTAAAGAAGACAATGATAGCATTGACACAAAACAATGAAGAACAACTTGTTGTTGATGCCAAGATTAGAAAAGTTAAGCTTGAAGATGAAGGCCAAGTTGAAGAACTTTGGAATGTAATCTAGATAGAAGATCTGTATAAGGATTTAGAGGACTTGAATACATGTTCAAAGTTGCCTAAAAGTGTCCAAGGAGAGTACAACTTGAAGCCATTCAAAAGCAACCACACAAGGAAGAAAATGGAGTCAAACTGATGTGATTTCTTGAAGGATGAAGGTTGTTAGGGTTCATACATTCAAAGAAATCACTAAAAGAAAAGAAGAAGGAATCATCAAAGGTTCAAGGATAATTAGATTGATCTTTGATGGTAATTCAACAACAACCAATCTCTTAATTTGGTAGACAATTCAATACCTCACCCAAAGTGATTGAATGCCCTAAATGAAGTAGTTTAAGAACCGTGAAAGGGACTCTCAAGAACACTCATGAAAGATCATGTTTGATCTTTAAAAACAAATCATTCAAAGTGATTACATGTTTGTGGGTTGTTTGGTCTTACAAGGGTAAGGAACCATATTTAGTTCCAAAGCCCTAAATTAACCTAATAATCAGTGGCTAGGGTAATTAGACATGATTACAATTAAAACATATCAAAAATAACAAGAAGAAAGCATTAAAAGTCAAACAAAGCAACAATATGGTTAGCTGACCCGGTGCCTGTCCGGGGCCGAAGGGTGTGCCGGACGGCCATCGGAATGACTCCCAAATTGTGCAGTAGTTGAACTGGCACCAGATTTTGATGCAAGAACAATGTCGAAAAGAATGACTAAACAAAAGAAAAGGTGAAAAACTGCGAAAACTCTCTAATTTTCGAAAAAATGACCAAAGTTGAAAATTATCAATTAGTCAAAAGCTGTCAAAAGAATGAGAAACGAAATATTTAAAGCCCTAAAGAAAACCTAAACCTAATCGGTACTTAAAAATAATGAAATTACAAAAATACCCTTAAAAACAAAAAATTACGAAATTGTGCCAAAAACCAAAAAAAATTACAACAATGCCACTAAAAATAGAAAAATGCCCAAAACACCATCAAGACGACTCCAGATGGCTGAAAACGCCCGGCATCACTGTAAAGTAGTGATTTTTGTTCGTTGACCAGTTCCAGGTCACTCAGTCAAATTTGAGCCAATCCGAGCTCGGACCAATCATCTTGAGAATCAAGTCCAGCATCATCCTCCCCAGCTAGGAAAATATTTGCCCTCGAATTTGACTCGTCCTCATCAGCTGCATCATCTGTGCTTGGCTACAATTTGCCAAACCTACCTGCGGGAAAGCTCTCCTTTCTCAGTCGAAACCAAACCAGTTTGCCTTTCTTGAACACATCCTTTCTCCGACATTTACCGATTCATCGTTTAGACTGCAAATTCTTCCATTTAATCCATTCACAATCCTGAGAATGCAACTCCTTGAACTATCTTGCACGTCTGAACTGATTGTGATCTAGTAACGAAGCAACCTGCTCAGGAAGCTCGGATTGATCTACATTTTTCCCAGAACAACCAATGCAAAATTTTCAGTTGCCCTCCTCGTCTTCCCATGAAATTCTATTCCGGACAACAAATTCCTTGGTGTCTCCTTCCTCAAATCCAAAGGTCCCAATGTGATATCCTCGCCATCCTTGCTGAAGGAATATGTGTTTTGAAATCTATCATGTGTCGTCTTCCTATCATACTCCCACGGCCTCCCTAATAGAATGTGACAAGCATCCATAGGAACAACGTCACACCAGACCTCGTTTGTATGTTTATTTTCCAATTGAAAATCGAACAAGGCATCATTTGCTAACTTTTGCCTCATTGCCCTTCTTCAACCACGACAATTTGTAGGGTTGGTGCCCAATTGTTTCCAAACCCAATTTTTCTACCATTGTCGTGGAAACCACATTCTCGCAACTACCACTATCAATGATCATGTTGCAAACCTTCCCTCTAGTAGTACACCGAGTATGGAAGATATTATGTCACAACCAAGACTCATATTCTACTGCCCTCACTCTCCCGAATCAGCATATACAATGTCCTCCTCCTTTTCTGCAGCATCAGGCTCCTCTTCTTCTTCGTCAAAACCTAGCTCAAGCACCTCCTCGCAAGTGTCAAGAACTGCCTATTTGAACGACCAAATTCAAAAATTATCAATTAGTCAAAAGCTACTAAGAATAATGAGAAATGAAAAATTTAAAGCCCTAAACAAAACCTAAACCTAATCGGAACTTTAAAATAATGAAATTACAAAAATAATCCTAAAAATAGAAAATTATGAAATTGCCCCAAAAAACAGAAATAATTATGATAATGCCACTAAAAACAAAAAAAATGCCCAAAACACCATCAAGACGACTCCGGATGGCCAAAAAACGGCCTGCATCACCTCAACATAGTGATTTTTGTTTGTTGGCAGGTTCCAGATCAATTGGTCAAATTTGAGCCCTATCCGAGCTCGGACCAGTTGCCTCAAGAATCGTGCCCGGCATCAGATTTCCTTGGTCAAGTGCTGGATGCCATACAATTCCGGCCTTGCTTCTTCTTCTTTCACCCTTTGTTCCATGCTTTATCTTGCCTTCAATTTTCACTCTTCGTAGACTAGAACTAGGGTCTTCTAGGCATATTTCCAAGCCTTCAAACTCTTTAAATGAGTACTCCACTTTGATTATAATCCAAGGCTCTTCAACTTGATCTTCATCTACAAGCTTAACTTCATGAAACATGGCATTACCTTCAAGTTTATCTTCCTTGATTTGCATCAATATCATTTTTGTCTTCTTAATATGCAAAGTATCATTCTTATACTTGAAGTATAAGTCTTTATATGCACGAATCAGCTTCTTCATTTCGTAACTCTTCAATTCATTCTTTGGTTTCCTTCTTGAATCTCCATCTTTAAGCTTGAACTTGAAGAGTAGAACTCCATACTTCATGCCAAGTGACTTGAATCTTCCAATATCTCCACTTGGTGGATTCCATGAGTCATTCAAAGTTCAAGTAGCTCCTTGATCCTTATCACAAACAATAGTTGTTTGGCATCCTGTTCGATTGACCATCTAGCACCGGATGGAATTGAGCAAGTTTTTGCCGAATTTCCAAAAGGTCTCCTATGCCAGATGAGCCTTTGAGCAGATAGTTGACTTTTTCAACTTTTCTTAGAAGCTTGCTTATTTAAGGGTTTCTTGTTCCCTTCATGTTTGGGCTTGAATTTTGGACTTAGATTAGGGTTTCTTAGTCTATATAAAGGCTTGTAACCTTGAATTAATAACACTTATCAACTTTCCTACAAAGAACTAAACATTTTAAGTGAATGAATTTCCAAGATCAAACTTGGTATTTTATGTGTGTTCTTATGAGCTCATCTTAGGTGAATACACTCGGGGCAATCAATCACTTTGTTTAAAGTATTGATTAGTCTACCAAGTCAAGAGATTGGTTGTTGTTGATTTCAAACGAAAGTCAATCTAATTAGCCTTGAACTTTATGATGAGTGCAACAAATTTCATTGATGGGTTTTGAAGAACATGATCCGTAATAAACTTCATCTTCAAGACCACATCATGAGCACTTCTAGAGTTCTTGGTTAACTACAATTTAATTGTTGTCTTCTACTTTGTCTTAAGGTGTTGATAAGTCTACAAAATAAAGAGATTGGTTGATATTGATTTCCAACACATGTCTATCTAATTAAGCTTGGATCTCTTGTTTGGTCATGGGAACAAATCTTCAATTTGATGTAATTGAGACTTTGGCCAATGAATTGAGAAATTTCAACTCAAGATTGCATCATATTTTGGTGTGAGAGCTTAGGTTTTCATCAAGAGGTTTGTCTATCTTTGTTTGCTTTCTTGCTTATTGTTAATATCATATTTGTTTCTTTGAAAATCTATGATCGTATGATGTTTTTCATGTTTGTTCTTCTACTTCTATCCTAGATTTCTACGTGTGATTCCTTTCTTTGTGGGAATTAAGCTTAAGTCCAAAAACAAGGATTAGTTCTATTTGCTTGTTGTTTCTCTATCTCTACGAAAAGAAAAGGGAAAAAAAAGCCAAAAAAAGTGAAAGATCAAAAATCTTGTTTATGAAAAATTTGAAAATATCAAAAAAAGTGCAAAAAAAAAAAAAAAGGAAAAAGAAAAGAAAATTGTGTTCTTGTTTAAGATCCATTAAATTGAAGTTGATTTCTATTGTGGGTATTGATCAAGTGTTTGGTAGAAATTGAATCATGATATATTAAGATTGATTTGCCTATTTAAGATCAGAGGGGCTTTGAAGTATTGATTATGTATAAAAAAATTGGGATCACTAGAGGTGTCAAAATGAGTACTCAACTACTCATTTAAATTAATAATATATAAATCACACTCAATTACATTTAAATTATTTATAAATCATTTAAATTATGACTTATAAATGATTTATAGATGATTTAAACATGAATAATCATGATTACTCATTTGACTTTTCCTTTAAGTTAGAAAGTAGCTTAAAAAAACACTCCAACCTTCTAATTTTCATACTTAACCTTTTTAATCATTTCCTAATATTTCTCTTTCATTTTTTTTTTAATTTTTTCTCTTTTATCCACCTTTCTTTCTTTTTAATAATTAAAAAACAATTAATTTTAATAACATTTCAAGTTACGAAGTTAGTTTAGTAAAAAACCACTTCAACACTCCAATTTTTCATACTTACTCTTTTTAATCATTTCTTCACATTCCTCTTTCATTTTTTTTTTCTTTCACATTTTTTTCCCTATTTTTTCTTTCAGAATTTTTTTTTTCTTTTTAACTTTTCTTTCATTTTTTTCCCTTATATTTTTTATTTTGACTTTTTCTTTAAGTTATAAAAGTAGTTTAGATTAAAAAAAACACTCCAACACTCCAATCTTCATACTTACTCTTTTTAATCATTTTCTTCATTTTTCTCTTTCATTTTTTTGTTTTTCTCTTCTTATATTTCACCATTTTCTCTCTCTCTCTCTCTTTCCCCTTGTCTTTCTTTCTTTTTCACTTTTCCTTTTTTTTTTTCTCTTTAAATATATATATATATATCTCATTTTCTAATCCCACCACTTTACCCTCATCCCCTAACACTTCCCCAAACCCTGTTCTTCCACCATTTCATTCTTTCGTTTCTTTTCTTCTTTTAATTTAAAATATTCATTTTTTGCCCTCCTTTGTCTAAAAAATTAAAGTAAAACTATCACTTGCATGGAATTGAAAATTACTTTATCTGATTTGAAATGAATTAAAAAAAAAAAAAGAAAACAAAATAAAGAGAGGAGAAAAAGTTAATAACTTAATTATTTTTCCTCCCGCATCCTTCATGTCCTAAGTGTTTTGATATTCATTTTCTTTTGAAGCTCAAGGCTTCAACACAATAATTTGTCTAAATGCACTCAATGTTATCCAAAATAGTGTAAATGTCAATTCAATAATTGATGGGTTCTTTAACATCTAAGAGTATATCTTTAGTCTTGTCTTGTAATTCAATAATGTTTTATTTTAATACATATATCATCAATAAGGAAGATAAACTCGATCAAGTTTTACCATAACTAAAAATATAAAAATATAAACAAACCCGAGACAAATGATATTAATGTCAAGAGATTATTCATTTTTCCCTTTTTCTTTTGTCATTTTAAGAAGTGCTCCAAAAATTTTTTAAAAAAACTATTTCCAAAAGATCATTATAATATGTGATTTATAGTAGAATAATCACAAGAAGCATATTATGGTATTTATTCTACCTTAATAGGTGGAGTACTTATTGATTTTTACTATCATATAAAATCATCTCATATCTTCATACACATATATAGTCAGACCTACAATAAAAATATTTATTTGTATAGAATTTCTGTTTAATAACCAGTGATGATTAAAACTGTTGACTTTAAAAAAAAGTGATAAAAAAATTAAAAATAAAATTAATAATTTGATAAAATCTTTTCAATTACAAAAATATTAATGTGAAGAAAAAGGAATCACTAATAGTGTATATGCCATTGTATATGTCCATATAATATATGACGGTTTATAGCAAATAATTAATACAGACCGCACCCAATTTTATTTAATGCATTATATACGATAGCTCCATAACTGCCATATATATATATATATATCAATGACGTAAACAAAAGCAAAATTATAACATTTTTTATAGGAATTTAGAAGAGGATTACCACTATTTTAAATGGCCGAAGTTGTTGGCACTCCATTTACAAACTTTGAGATCCTCAAATCAAATCCCACATTCATATTACTTTTTGAGAAGGTTCAATATTTTTTTTTTTCTTCCTTTTTTAATTTCCCTCCATTTTCTAATTTGATTTTTCACTTGCCCTTAATTTCTATTTTACTTTTTGTACTTACCTTCAATATAATGTATATAATAATATAATATTTTTTGAATCATAATTTAGAAGAAAGATATATATTTTTTCTATATTTCATATCCTTATTCCTATATCTCTTCAAAATGCAATAAATAATCATATTTATTAAATAATTAACATTTAATAAATTTAATTCATAATTCAAGATCTATTAAATTTAATTTAGGGAGCTGCTTACTAAATATTACTTTATTCAATCGTTCAAAATTTAATGCCTTTATTTATTATTATATTTTTTATTAATTAAATAAAATACTAAAAAATATATATAATCTTTTTCAATAGAATAAAACTACGTTCATAAATAAATTATATTCATAATTAACAATTTTCGGCCAATTTTTGACTGAACAGAAAAGTACCGGTCCAGCCCCCTTGTATCCATCATTGCACCCATTAATTCTTCCAAAAAGACAGGTATTAGGTGTTGTACCTGTTGGTGCACCCGTCATTTTTTGTTTCCTCCATTTTTCCTCTTTTCTTTTGTTTTCTTTGGCCTTTTCCGGTGCTTTCTTCTTGGTTTGTTAAGGCTTGATTATGGATGCATCTTGCAGTGTTTCAAGCCTTCTTTACTCATGTTTTTAAGGTCTAAACATGAAGTACAAATTCCTGTTCACAATCTTCCAAACTTCCATAAGAACATTTCCAAAGAAGACTTCAAACTCTTCCATTCTTTGAGATATTTAAATCAAGTCTTTTGTCATCTTTGAAGTGTCATTTTTCATCCTTGGAATGTCATTCTTGCATTAGAAATGTAAGTCCTTTAACTTGGGCATCAATTCAAAAAGCATCTCTTCCAACAAGGCCTCATTAGAAAGATCAACTCTAGGACATCCCTTCCAATCATGTTTTCTTCCATGAATCTTCTCTTCATTGAACTCCTCCATGAATGTCTTCCTTGATGATTCCATTAGTGATATGATGGATCCTTGGTACCCATCAATGTCTTGGATAAGCGGAATGGTCTTGTTGATACTTCCACAGTTCTCTCAAAATCTCCTTGCCTTATTTCCAAGAAACAAGGTTAGATAAAATTTTCCTCAAATCACTCCCTTTCTTGTTTCTCTCAAAAGATGTCAATTCCCACTTGTATCATACAATATTGACTTTTTCTCGCTCTATTGAACTCACCTCTTTCTCATTTTTCCTCTCGGTTCTTTCTTCTTATGGTTCTTAAGAGAACTTCAATTGATCAATCAAACAATCAACACAGATCGTGAGCAGCAATCAATCAATTGGATCAATTAATCCACACAAGATAGATAGACAAGAACCAAAGAAATCAAAATTCAAGTCAATATGCAAGAATGTTGCTTTAGATATCAAAAGATGCCATCTTTTTGTGGTACAATTGATTTTTATAGAACCCAAAATTGAATAGAAAATTAAGAAGCACAAATTTCCCATTAGATATCAACTTTGGCAATTTTCAATTTTTGATGAAATTTCAATTTCAAATTTTTCTATCTTTTTTTTTATTTTTTTGGTCACAAATATCAACAAAGGTAGGAGCTTTTTGCCTAGGATCTGCTTCCAGGGTTCAAGAAACCACAACAACAACTCAAGAAACCACAATAACAATAGAAAGATAGAAACTTTTTGGCCAAGAAACCAAGAACAATGAAAAAGATTGAATCTTTTCGTAACTTTATGGACAAGAATCTAAGAAAGATAGAAGAAGAACAAGAAACAACGACAAGATAAGAATTTTCTCCTTTTTTTTTTTTATCGAAAGAATAACATGAAACAAAGAATGATAACAAAGAAAACAAACAACACGAAGGATGGTAAACCTATAAGAACTTTGAGCTCTAATACCAAAACTGATGTGAACCTAACTCTTGATTAGGTAGATCGGACACGAGTATGAAACATTTCTCCAGTCAATTACTAAGTTTCAATACTTGAATGTATGTTGATCCGAGACAAGGAAAAAAACAAGTTGGGCCCACAAATTTTTATTCTTTTCCTAATTCTCTTAATGGGTACAAAATTCTAATTGTGTCCAATAAAAATTTATTTTAATTGATTAATAGATGAGTGCTCTGAGTAAAAAATAGGAGCGAAATAATTAAGCCGGGCCCCAATTTTTTATTCTCTTCATAATTCACTTTTTAGGTACAGAATTTTAATTGTGTCCAAACCAGAACCAAAAAAAAAAAACCTGCTACATTTTTAAAATTGTTTCCAAAAATTATTTTAGACCACAGTTTTTGGATCGTGGGAAATTATGGTGTTTCCACATGTAAAAAATGTTGTAGTGTGACGAAAGAAGAATTAAACAATTGAAAATCGCATCAGTTATTATTATTATTATTATTATTAGAACACCTTAATAAAACCACTTGAAAAACTAGAATAGAAAAGACTATAAGAGGTAATAGTGAAAAATAATAATAATTATTATATTCTTGTAAACATTTGAAGAAATTTTTTGTCCGAATAAATTTATATTTTGAGAAGATGCGGAGGCTTCATTTCAAAACATTTGTTCAAGAAAAGTGAAAAATAAGTATTTCATCTAATAATATAAATTTTTGGTCTTATTTTGTTTGTAGATTAAGATACCTAAATATAAGTATGTTATATCTAATATATTCCTTCTCTCTCTTAAATGGATTAAGGAGAGTATTAAATAGAAAGTAATCAAAAGAGAAAAAGGTGTCACAATTAGACCTTGAATTGCAAAGTGATTTATATTGTGGATCAAATAAAATAAAAACCAACAACATACTCCCTCTGCCCCATTTAATTTATTTGTGAACCATATAAATATAAATATATATAAAGAAGGTTGCTACAATGTGCTCCACCACACACGATATCATATGCAACCGTTAGCTTACTAACAGAAGTGGACTTTCAATAGTTAATTCAGACAACGTCGTTTCTACTATGGCTCAGAAGAAAAGGGCAAAACCCAACTTCAATTTCTCCATCCAACCTACTCCACACTTTGAATTCGACGAGCACACCTCTCCACTCTCCAGAAGCTAGTCGGCACTATCGATGAGCACCGAGGTTCAACAAAGACAGCATCGTCTTGCTCATGTCCAGTTTCTAGAAGCCAGCCGGCAACATCGACGTAGAGCGTCAAGGTTTAGCAGAGACCTCAAAGAGCTCCTGTCCAATCTCCAAAAGCTAGCCAGCAAGATCGACAAGCACTGGGGTGCAGCAAAGATGCCGTCAAAGAGCTCCTCTCCAGTCCCAGAAGTTCACCGGCAATCTTCGATTGATTTTCATCAAATGCGGAGATGGCAGAGAAGAGCACCTCTCCATTCCCAAAAAGTCTCCGGCAACATCGACAGGCTCCTCTCTTTAGGGAGTGTGTAAGTCCTTACGGGGAGGGGTGCTTGATTTTGTCTACAATCGGCAACATCAATGATATATCAATGAGCTAGTTTTGACGGGCCATTGCAGAAGTTTATGGAAAATGGAAAAGGGCACTTCATCATGTCAAGTGTTCAATAGACCTGTAAATGATGGGATTAAACCAAAGATTTTGCAAGAATGTGAAACAATTGAAGAAGCCTTCAATTTCTGTAATGCTTATGCAAGAGGATGTGGATTTAGTGTAAGGTTAAGTAATCACAAGTATAAATCTGGTAGTAGAGAAATGGTGTGGAAGAAATTTGTTTGCTCTAAGGATGGGAAAGACAAATGATTTTCATCAAAAAAAAAAAAAAGATGATGCAACATAAATGGTGGAAAGGAATCGATCCGTGGTTCATGTTGGATGTAAATCAAGGCTAACGGTGGTTAAACTCCAAACATGACCGAATTGGATCATTAGTTCATTTGTTGAAGAGCACAATCATTCGCTAGGTGCACCTTTTAATTTTTCGTGAGAGAATATCGGCTGCAAAAAAAAAAACATTAAATGAGCAGCTTTCTAAGGCAAATATTCCAACATGCTAGCAAATTAGAATTATGGAAATTGAATTTGGTGGAGCACAAAACATGGGATGTACAAAAAAGATTTTTGGAACTACAAAACACAAGTGGAAAAAGAGGAGAAAGATTTAGATGCAAAAAGTTTTTTGAAGTATTTTTTAAAGCGAAAGAAAGAGATGATTCTTTTTTTTTTTTCCCCTACGAGCTTGACGAGGCAAATAGGTTGGTAAGGTGTATTTGGGCGGATCCGATTGGAAGGAGATCTTATAATGCTTTTGGAGACGTTATTGTGTTTGATACAACGTAAAACAAAAACAAATATAGTATCGTTTTTGCTCCGATCAATGGAGTGGATCATCATGGTTAGACAACTGTTTTTGCATGTGCCTTCCTAAGTGATGAAAAAACAAAATCGTTTCTTTGGTTATTCAATCAATTGTTGGAGACAATGCCAAGAGGTGCACCATTGACAATTATTACAGACCAGGATCCTACAATGACGAAGGCAATATTACATATTTTCCTATCAACTATTCATAGGCATTATATATGCCATATTTTGAATAAGTTTTTGGACAAACTTGATTCAATAACATACCATGACAACTACCATCAAATCAAGGACATCATTTGCAACAGTGAGACATCAGGTCAATTCGAATCAAAATAGGCTGATTTGATGAGGGATACCCGTTTGTGAGGAAATAAATGGTTGACTCACTTCTTTGGGATTCATGAGAAGCGGGTTCCTGCGTATGTAAACAAGTTCTTTAGTGTTGGAATGAGCAGTAGTCAAAGAGTGGAAAGTTCACATTCATTTTTAAAGAAGTATATAAATAAAAGAAATTCTTGGATAAGTTTTATCTCTTGCTTTAATAGAGCCCTGAACCACCAAAGGCACAATGAGTTAGTTGCAGATCTTGTTGATGTCAATGAGAAACAGAAGGTGAAATCCATGTGGGTGTTGGAAAAACAAATGGTAGAAGTTTACACCAAAAGAAATTTCTTCATCTTTCAAAGTGAGGTGTTTGAAAGTGGGGGTTACAAAATCAATTATGCATATGAAAATGAGGGCAATGTCATTTACTTTGTACAAAGGGATGATAATGATTCTTTAGGAAAGCAATGGGAAGTGCACTACAACGAGGTTACTGATATTGTTGCAATAAGGTTACTGTTTCTTGTTTCTTGAAGGATTGCCTTGTAGACATATGATAACATATTTCATCAAAAGTAGATGAGCCAGTTACCTATATGCTATATTTTGAATAGGTGGACACAAAGTGCAAGAACTGGATTACGGGATTAGAAAGTGGAAGGATTACAAGACACAAATGGAATGTCGTTGATGTCACGTCATGCAAGTCTTTCCAATTATGCATCTATCGTAGTTAACGATGCATCTTTAACTGATGAAGCCTCATCCATTTTACTTATTAAGTTGAAGGTGATACATGAAAAAATCAAGGCGATTAATATTAGGTCGAAGAATGTTATCTCACAGTCACTTAGCAAAACTTCTAAGCAAACATCAAAAGTAAGTAATCCTGTACCAGTGAGAGCTAAGGGATGTGGAAGAACACTAATATTAGGAAAAGAAGGAACAATTCCAAAAAGAGGTTATGTCGTGAATGTGGACTTCATGGGCAAGCGCATGACAAAAGAAACTATCCAAGATAAAATGAAAGGCAACTGTCTCTATATTTATTATTATTATTTTTTTGTAATATATGACTTTACTATGATAAATATGACATTAAGCTAAAATTGTTTTTATATTTCAGTTCTATGGTGGATGATAAAAGTTTGAATTTGGAATCATCTGACAATGAAGAACTGGAATCTCAAGGAGCTATGGAATTTATATGAGAATTATTGTTTGTTTATGATGTCATATTTGTTGATGTATTTTTCTACATTTGCTAAAAAGCAAGATCAAACTTGCTTGGTCTAATGGCAGCCTACCCTTATCTCTCTAGGAAGGATTAGAAAGTATTAGATTTACATAAGTTATTAAACAATGAATGGCAAAAATTTTTTCTAGGGTTTATGTTCATTTTTTCATGTTTGTGTCATTGGAAAGTTTCTTTTGGGTTTTAGGAAACATCTTGGATATATCCGGTGTGCTATCGAGTAGATATATTTTGAGTTTTTTGTGTGTAACAATGCAACTTTACTTTTTGAAGTATGGTTAATGAAAATAATTAGTTTTGGATTATTATTTGGGCATGCTGAAACTATTGTTAATACTTCCTCTAATGATGAATCATTAGAAGTTTTACTTCGTTCTTCATTGGTCTTGCAAATTGAAGAATATGTGAATGATACAAGGATGTAATCAATTTAAAGCCTGTAAAACTTCAGAAATTTCTCATTGTTAGCATTTAGTGTCCAAGAAACCATATGGCAAAAAGTTTTATGGGACTATTGTGTAAAAAGTTTCTTGGTGCAATTGTGTATTTTGCATATGATCTGTCAAATGGTCAGCTCATGCTCTGTAGTCAGTCTTGATGCCGTATTATGTGTTTCTTCTCCCTGTTTCTCTTCTCATATAGATTTAAAAGTTTTTTATCCATGCCATAAGCGAATACTATGACAAGGTCCGTCAATGGTATTTGCATGAAAATGTTTTAAAAGTTTAAAGAACTTACTTGGCCTTCAGTGGTCCCATCATCTTATTGATTCAGCATGGTTTTTTATTCCATTACTGTATCTTATGACTCGTATTGTAATGTTTTCGGGTGAGGTTGCTGATGTACAATGAAGTCCCTTCCTTAAAGAGGAGGTCTTGTTTTTGCAAGGTTTAGAATTCATAGCTAAGCAGGCAAAGGTTTCGCAACTTGCTCAAACTATGCTAGAGCATGTAGAATCTAGTGGCACTGAAGCTACTATTCCGGAGCAAAGATTGAAAAGAATAATATTAAGCCCAGGTGGTTGAATTTTGGGGTAGTTTTGATCCATGTAAATCTGTCACACCAACCACTGAAGTTGCGTGATATGTATAAGTTACTTTGGGATGTGAATGGATAGAAAATGAAAGAATGTTGCTGGTTATGCTGAGGTTGATTGGCTTAACCCATTGCTTAGCTTGCCCTCCATATTCCAGACATCTTTTCGTGAATGAACAAATTGTTTTTTCCTATGCCTTTATGTGAATAGCTGTAACCCTCATATAGTATGTTGGTTTACGATTCAAGTCATGCATTTGGGAAGTATTGTGTTCCCGAAGGTTGGTTGAGTAAATTCATCTCTTAATTAAATTTAGTTACAATATCCAGTCTAAGGAAGAAACTGAAGTATGACATTAACTGTGTGATGGCATTTACGGCATTTATTTTAGCATGATAAATATGTACTTTCTAAATCTTAAATTCACTTCATCCTCAGAGAAAATGGTCAGGATACTTCCACTTAAGCTCTACGCGCTCCACCACGCCTCCGCATTGCCCAAGAGGAGCGGCCTGCATTATTTCGCATTTTGCAGGGGTCAGGCATCGAACCCGGGTGGGTAGGAACGGCAGAGACTTAAGCTTGGCTCTGATACCAGCTGAGCTAAAAGCTATAGCTGGTAGCTAATAGATCGCGGCGCTACTTAAGCCCTACGCGCTCCACCACCTTCCGCATTGCCCAAGAGGAGCGGCCCCGCATACTTTTTCACATTTCTGCAGGGGGCGGGCTTCGAACCCAGGTGGGTAGGAACGACAGAGACTTAACGCAGGCAGAAATGTGGAAGCCCGCCCCCTGCAGAAATGTGAAAAAGTATGCGGGGCCGCTCCTCTTGGGCAATGCGGAAGGTGGTGGAGCACGTAGGGCTTAAGTAGTGTCGCGATCCGTTAGTTACCAGTTATAGCTTTTAGCTCAGCTGGGTTGAGGAAGGAGGCAATAGGGTTAGAAGTGGCTCATAAGTTGGGGAAGAAGACTAGGTAACGGGATGTGTTGGAGAGGTCTTTGGCTCTTTAGAAGAAGACGGTTGAGTGGGTGGAGGAGCATGTTTGGGAGAGTCTCATGTTGCTCCTCATCAAACTAGGTTTTTGTTTTTTTTTTTTTCACATTGTCACATTATAATCTTTCTTTCATTTTTTGTAATTTTGTATTAAGTTATGTAAATTTTTTAAATTTATAATTTATTTACTTTCTGTTAGGTAATTGGGATTGAGTAGGTTGAATTGGTTTATGTCCGAGTGAAATTGGGTTATCAGTTGGGTGTGAATTGATTTCTGTCCATTGCTGCTTTTCACTACTCTTAGCATTTAATTGTTGATTGAGTGGAGGTAGCTAAGGTTTTGGGGTGATGACGGCTCGAGTTCCAGATTTCTTTTTTTTCGGAATTCCATTTATGGTACTGGGGGCATGCTCTATTTTGATTATTAATTTCTATTCTTCCCTTAAGTAGATTATGATATCTTAGGTCACAACTTGTTGAGTTAATTAGTGTTACTTTCGAGATCAATTTCTGGAACAGGAAGGAAGTTAGAATGAGTTACGGAGGAGGAAAGTATTCGGTTAGTTGTGCCTAGTTTTAGAAATCTTCAGCTTTGCTTTTTTGCTTATTCAGTTACTTTGGTTAGATTGGAGTTTAATCCAATTGAGCTATCTGTGAGTTTCCTTCTTCTTTGCAGTTACTTCTATGAGCTAAATTGGGACATCACTGGTTATGATTAATTTGGTTAAGGATAAGAAGTGCCACTCCAATACCTGCCAACCTTAGGGACTAACCTTGCCATTTGATTGCCATCATGTTTAATTTAAATTAATATTTCATATCTTTGAATTAAATGTAATTTAAACAATCATCTCCAGTCCAATCTAGTTCCTTACCCATCCAGCTTAATTGATGCTTAACAAATCCAGTTGCAGGCAGAGCCACCTATCTATGGCTGAAGCAAGCCAAGACCAAGTTTACACCAAGGTTGACAATATATTTGTTAAAAGTTTATAACTCAATCCACACGAAGAAAGAGGTTTGCAAGCAATGCGACACATTAGCCAACTTCAATATATTCTGTCCTCGAAGATCAAGCAATGAATGCACCACCCCCTTATTACAAAGTCAAATGTTTTAAAATCTTAATGTTACCAGAAAGTAGTGAAGATGCAAACTGACTTAACCTTAGACTAGATACTATAACTTCATTTAATTAAGAGATGAATGTGCTCAACCAACCTTAGGGAACACAACACCTCCCAAATGCATGACTCGAACTCTAAACCGACATACCATATGAGGGCTACAGATATGCAAATAATAGGCACACGAAAGACTATAATTTCTTGGTTGGCATTAACTAGTATAACAAACTCATTTAAGCTCTCATTTTGGACATCCAGATATGGTGGTACTGAAGCTATTACTTCTGTTTCCCCATTCATAATCATATCTCTAACCACCAGTTAAACTCCTAGTTTATCATATAACTTGCAGTCTAAATCATTACCATCAGATAACAAAGAAAAGAAAACCACAAATAACTCAATATATTGTAATCACACAGCCTCCACCTTCATCCATCATCACAAACCATCAAACACACACCAATCATCCGATAACCCAAACTGATAATGATCAAGAATCATCTGGGATTTAAAAGATAATAAAACTCCTGAGAAATAAATCAGAGCATAAAAATAACAGAACTGAACATCAAGTCTCTAGTCAATATATTGATCGATGAGAAGTACAGATTGCCTTCCATTACAACATGAATACCATAAATATCCACGAGATGAAAAAGTTAAGGATCCTAATTTTTACATTTTAAATTGAACTTTTCATATATAATACATAATACTAAAAGCAAAATCAACACACAAAGGAAATTTATGATCTTCTCGTGCTGCGCCCTCGGCTTGTTTTCTTCTTGATTGATAATTAAAATCTTTAATATCTTCTCAAGCTTAGCATCCATCTCATGCATATTATTACAATTTGCTTCACAACTTGGGTCAATAATTTGTATTTCATCGTCCCAAGTAAAAATTTCCATAATACTGTCATCCTGTAAAGTGATTGAACATTAAAATGCTAAAAAAAATTAAAATTATGGCAAAAAAAAGAAGTTAGGAATGTGTTATAATATATTCATTATCTATTAGATATATCACCTTTTTATTGTAACACTTCCAATATTTTCGATTTGGATTTCTTTCGAACTGGGAGATTCTTGGCCTCAGGTATCCAACACACTCACATCTTTTCTGGTGAAGGACCTCATTTGAACTGGATGTTAACATTCTACCTATGGAGGAAAATAACACTGTCTCATCCATTATGAGCTCAAGAACATAGTCACATGCTAAGTTGAATCTTGACGCAGAGTTGGTTGCTAATCGAGGTGGTTCAGATGCGGGGCAGATGTCGGTTCAGCAAGTTTCGATTCCACAATCAGCTTCAAGACGTTCAGAATGTTTGAAGAAGAGGACATGAGCTGTTTGAAACACCAAATTGATGCCGGGCACGATTCCTGAGGTGACTGAAATGAGCTCGGATTGGGCTCAAATCTAACTGGGTGGCCCGGAACGGCCTAACGAACCAAAGTCACTGCTATGCTGTGATTCAAGGCATTTTTTGGCCAGCTGGAGTCATTTGGATGAAGTTTTGGGCAATTTTCTGTTTTCAGTGATATTGTCGTAATTTTATAGTTTTAAGAGGCAATATCGTAATTTACTATTTTCTAGGGGTATTTTTGCAATTTCTTTACTTTTTTGTTTCCGATTAGGGTTAGGGTTTGTTTTGCTTTAAGAATTGTTTTCGGCTGATTGTTTTCGACAATTTTTTATGAATTAAAGTTGCCACTTTTCGACTTTTCGATTTTCAACTACTTCGAAAATTCGTTTTTCTCTTGATTTTAATTTACGTCTTCTAACTACTTGCGTTGAAGTTTGATTAGATGAAAAATTGAATCAAGTTCTTTTTCGTTTCTTGTTTTGCAAGTTTCTGAACAAGAAAGAACCTTCAGATTCTGTCTTCCGTCTGCATCTGTTGGTATCAGAGCCCAGATCCGTCCAAATCAGTTAGTTCTGAGCCATGGCAGGAAGTAATTTCGAACAGAACCTTGCTGCACTAGTCGAAGCATTGCAATAGGATCGGGAAGAGTCTAGGAGCAACAGGGAAGAGTTGCGAAGAGAGATGCGGCTAGAGAGGGAGAGCCGTGAACGACCGATACAAGATTTGACACAGATGGTGCAGCGACTGGCGACTGGCCGACAACCAGATAGCCCGAACTTGAAGGATTGCGTCAAGGGGTGGACGAAGATATTGAGGACGATTTCGGGAGGTCGTCGCTTGAACAACCTAGGGTTCGACCGAGGGGAATGAGGGGAGGCTGCCAATCGCCTAGAGACAATGATCGTGAACCTGTCATCCCTCGTTGGGATCTAGGGTTTAAGACGAAGGTTCCAAAATTTTCAAGAGGGTTGGCGCCTGAAGAATTCCTAGATTAGATGAGCTCAGTGGATGAACTTTTTTTGTTAAAGGAGGTTCCAGCAGAAAAGAAAGTGTCTTTGGTGGCGATAAGGTTCAAGGAGAAGGCTGCCGCATGGTGGCAATCTTTCTGATATCAGAGATACCTAGATGGGCTTCCAATTTTGGATGATTGGGGGTAGTTCAAGAGAAAGATGCGTAAGGAGTTTCTGCCCTTTAATTACCTGCAGACTATGTTCTAGAATCTTCAAAGTTTGACACAGGGTTCTCGGAGTATCGTAGAATACACGCTTGAGTTTTACCGAATGGTGACGAGGAACCAATTGTGCGAAAAGCCGGAACAACTCGTGGCACGTTATCTCCATTATGACCAGTTATTCAGGATGCTTTACAAGTCCATATCTTTACCACTATCACAGACGCACAAACAAAGGCACAAGTCGTGGAGAAGAGTCCAGCAAGGGCTAGCGGCAGAAGTGTTGGATTTGGAAGAGGCTTTCCTCCTCCCCGTGTTGCTCCAGCAAGTAGCTCTTCGACAACACGTGTGGGTAGTTCTTCAGCCCAAAATCAGTACGGACGAGGTAGTGCATAGCTCAGCCAAGTGTCGGGTAATGCACCGAATAAATTTGCCACCAATAATAAAGCTAATGTGAAGTGCCATAGATGTCAGCAACTAGGGCACTATGCGAATGAATGTCCTAGGCTAAGGTCGCAATTACTAATTCAGGAGGGTGCCGAAGAAGAATCTGAAGAGTAAGTTGGTGATGATGTGTATGAAGAGGAGGGTACGTGTTATGTCACACCTGAAGATATTCGGGGAGATAGTTCGGTTTTGAGGAGGATTTGTTTGGCACCCAAAGCTGATGAAGATTGGAAGCGAAGAAACATGTTCACAACCCGGTGCACAATTAAAGGGAAGGTTTGCAGTGTGATTATTGATACAGGGAGCTGTGAGGATGCAATCTCACAAACGGCAGTGCAGAAGCTTCAGTTGAAGATGGAACCTCATCCAATGCCTTACCAGTTGGGGTGGTTAAATAATGACACCAAGGTCTGAGTTTCAGAGCGGTGCCAGGTGGAATTCTCGTTTGGACCTCAGTATTCTAGCACCATCAACTGTGATATCGTCCCAATGGATCCCTCTCATTTGCTACTCGGCAGGCCATGGCAATATGACAATGATGTGACCTATGATGAGCACAGGTACTGTTATACCATCAATCGAGGGCCAAAGAAAGTGGTACTTCAACCCATGCGAGAAGGAATGGCTGATAGTAAGAAGACAATTATTTGCAAGCCACAGAAGGAGTTTGAAGAAGAGGTAACTGAGTCCGAGTTTTGTTTTCCTTTAGTTGCAACTGACTTGTTGACATCGGACAGTAGTGAGGCCGAGTTGGAGATTCCAAAACAAGTTCAAGAGCTGTTGACTGATTTTACAGACTTGTTGCCAGATGAGTTACCGATTGGATTGCCTCCGTTGAGAGATATCCAACACCAGATAGATCTAATGTTGGGTTCTATAATTCCGAACAAAGCGCATTAAAAAATGTCCCCACAGCAACATGAGGAGCTGAAGCGACAAGTGACAGAGTTACTTGATAGAGGGTTTATCCGGGAGAGCATCAATCCCTGTGCAGTGCCTGCTTTGTTGGTACCGAAGAAGGATGGCACATGGAGAATGTGCATGGATAGCCGCGCCATCAATCGTATTACAATTAAGTATCGATTTCCGATTCCATGACTCGACGACATGTTGGACCAGCTTAGTGGGGCAACTATCTTTTTGAAGATAAACTTGAAAAGTTTATACCATCAACTCCGAATCAAGCTTGGAGATGAGTGGAAGGCGGCTTTCAAAACGAAGGATGGGCTCTTCCAGTGGCTAGTCATGCCTTTCGGACTCTCGAATGCACCCAACACATTCATGAGGGTCATGAATTAGGTACTGCATCCTTTCGTCAACGATTTTGTGGTAGTTTACTTTGATGATATACTTGTGTATAGTCGGGCGAAGGAAGAACATCTGCAACACCTACGGCTAGATCACAGTTTGTTGCCAATCGAAAGAAATGGAGTTGGATGGTCGACAAGATTGTATTTTTTGGGTTTGTGGTTTCAGCAAATGGGATTTACTCGGATGATGCTAAGATTCGGACAATCCGTGACTGCCCAGTACCAAAGAGTGCAACAGAGGTTCGGTCTTTTCATGGATTAGCAAGTTGCTATTGACGGTTTATTAGGGATTTCAGTGTGTTGATGGCTCCCCTGACTGATCTTTACAACGCCAAGGTGTTTGAATGGACGAAGGCGGCTCAAGAGGCATTTGATGTGATAAAGGAAAAGCTGACGAGTGCCCCAATACTTGCCCTACCGAATTTCGATAAGGTATTCGAAGTGGATTGTGATGCTTCGAAGGTGGGAATAGGAGCAGTTCCGAGCCAGGAGGGATGGCCAGTAGCCTATTTCGGAGAAAAACTTGGAGGGCCGAAGTTGAACTACTCAACTTATGATGTCGAGTTCTATGCCATAGTCCGAGCTCTTCAACATTGGTGGCATTATTTGATACAGCGGGAGTTTGTGTTATATTCTAACCACCAGGCATTGAAGTTTCTTCAGGGGCAGCATCGACTTAGTGATAGGCATGCCAAGTGGGTGTCAGCGCTTCAAGAGTTCACATTCACCTTGAAACATAAGTCAGGCATCGCGAATAAGGTGGGTGACGCTTTGAGTAGGCGACGGTCGTTGCTTAACATGATGGGGGTTACCACCTTGGATTTTGAGGGATTGAGAGAGTTGCTACAGGATGATGCAGATTTCGGTACTTTTGTGAAGGCCGTAGAGCAACAGGAACGGTTTGATTATGTGCTTCATCATGGCTATCTTTTCCGAGGTAACTGTTTATGTATTCCTGACACATTGTTGAGATTGCTGATCATTCAGGAATTGCACTTGCAAGGGCATTTCGACAAGGACAAGACAACCGGCTTGATCAAGGAGAAATTTTATTGGCCGGGAATAGATAAGAGTGCCCAAGATTTCGTTAAGCGATGTCGAGTCTGGCAGGTGTGGAAAGGAGGGGGCACCAGTCAGGTCTTTATACACCTTTACCCATTCCAGAAGAGCCATGGACGGATGTGTCAATGGATTTCGTATTAGGTTTGCACCGAATGCAGAAGGGGTTTGACAGCATCATGGTCGTAGTGGATACGTTCAGCAAGATGGTTATCTTCATTGCTTGCAAAAATTCTATGGATGCGAGCAAAATTGCCGACTTGTACTTTGGAAATGTGGTGCGAAGATTTGGGTTGCCAAGAAGTATCCTGTCTAATAGGGATACGAAATTCATGAGCCACTTTTGGCAAGAACTTTGGAAGCACATGGAGACTACGCTGAAGTTTAGCAGTCGATATCATCCACAGACAGATGGCCAGACGGAAGTGGTGAATCGCACCTTGGGGAACATGTTGAGGGCATAGGTCAAATCTTTTGGGACTTGGGATTCTGTGCTTGCAAAGATTGAATTTGAGTTTAACTGCTCTTTGAACAGGTCCACCAAATTTTCTCCTTTTCAGATTGTTCTGGGGCAAAATCCGAGGTGTCCTCTCAACCTTGCTATTCCTAATCATGGTTCAGCTCCAAGGAAGATGGAGGATCGTCTGGTTGATCTACAGTCCATTCATGCAGCTGTCAAAGCAAACTTGGAGAAAGTTTATGCTCAGTTGCACACAGATCAGACAAGGCGAGATGTCCAGTTTAAGGTAGGTGATCTAGTTTGGGTCTCTCTATCCAGAGAATGATACCCTGCTAGTAAGTATCATAAGCCCAAGGACCAGAAGGTTGGCCCATGCCAAATCTTAGAGAAACTTGGTGTCAATGCTTACCAAGTTGAATTACCAGACGAGTTCAGTATCTCCAATGTTTTTAATGTTCAGCATCTCACGTCTTTTCATGGTGATAATCCGAGCTTGAGGACAAGCTCCGTTCAGGAGGGGCTACCTGACGCAAAGCTGGTTGCTGATCAAGGTGGTTCAAATGCGGGGCAGGTGTCGGTTTAGCAAGTTTCGGTTCCCCAATCAGTTCCACGACGTTCAGAACGTTTGAAGAAGAGGACGTGAGCTGTTTGAAACATCGAATTGATGCCGAGCATGATTCCTGAGGTGACTGAAAAGAGCTCGGATTGGGCTCAAATTTGACTGGGTGTCCCAGAACGGCCTAACGAACCAAAGTCACTACTATGCCGTGATGCAAGGCATTTTTCGGCCATCCAGAGTCGTTTGGATGAAGTTTTGGACAATTTTCTATTTTTAGTGGCGTTGTCGTATTTATAGTTTTAAGAGACAATTTCGTAATTTACTGTTTTCTAAGGGTATTTTTGCAATTTCTTTACTTTTCATTTCCGATTAGGGTTAGGGTTTTTTTTGCTTTAAGAATTGTTTTTGGCTTATTGTTTTCGACAGTTTTTGATGAATTAAATTTACCACTTTTCGGCTTTTCGATTTTCGACTATTTCGAGAATTCGTTTTTCGCTTGATTTTAATTTTCGTCTTCTAACTACTTGCGTTGAAGTTTGATTAGAAGGAAAATTGAATCAGGTTCTTTTTCGTTTCTTGTTTTGCAAGTTTCTGAACAAGAATGAACCTTCAGATTCTGTCTTCCATCTGCCTCAAATCTATAAACTGTTAGAGGAATTCACATTTGAAATAACCTACAAACTATTTCCACAACCTCAAGACTGAACGTGACTCCAAGTCATTCCAACTATAAATCTCAAAGGAAAGAAAATTTACAGTGACACTAAGATTGAAACACCAGTGTAATGTTTTTTTTGGACAACAGAAACAGAGGCTATTTCTTAAGCATCATCAAAATCATCTATAGTTGAATCGTTTACATGCAATTCACAGGTAGCAAAAGTCAAAAACCAAATTTTCAAAATGAGAAAGAATTATATTCCACAATCAAGCTACTTTTCTATCCTCTTCAACAATGCCCATAGCTTTTCCTAACTCTCAATTCCTTCATGTTCAGAACCAAACCAAAAGATTCAAATAGATTCTCTCCAACCCACAACCCCTCCAAAATAGAATAACATTTCATCTTCACTAGAACACCAAGTCCCAAAAGTCATTCAAATTACACAAATAATCACCCATCATCTATTCATTTCAAAGTTTGTAATCCAGAAAGCACAAGCCAAGAATGCTATTTAGGTCCAAAAACATAAATCAATCTCAAGGATCCAAAAAAAACAACAAAAAAAAAAATCCATACAAGGGAAAAGAGTAGGCGAACTCCCTATAAGGACTCACACACTCACTGAAGAGATGAACCTGTCGTTGTTGCTTGCAATCTTCTGGGAATGGAGAGGAGCTCTTCAACGTCGTCTCTGCTTTTGACATACCTCGATCGAAGACTACCCCCGACCTTCTGGGACTGGGGAGGAGCTCTTCAACGCTGTCTCTGCTGAACCCCAAAGCTTGTCAATCTTGCCAACTAGCTTCTGGAGACTAGACAAGAGCAAGACGACGTTGTCTCTACTGAACCCCGATGCTCGTTGATCTTGCCGACTAGCGTCTGGAGAGTGGAGAGTGGAGTGGAGAGGTGTGCTCGTTGAATCCAGAGGGTGGAGTGGGTTTGTAGGAGAGATTTAAGCTAGATTTTGTCCCTTTCTTAGTAGAAATGACATCGTCTGAACTAACTACTGAAAGTCCACTTCTGTGAGCAAGTTAACGGTCGCATACGATATCGTGTGTGGTGAAGTACATTATAGCAACCTTCTATATATATATATATTGTCCCACAATAGTTGTACTTTAACTTTTAAAATACAGCTAGTTCCATACTCTAATTATAACTTTTACATACATATTTCAAATGATTAGAATTAGAATATTCTAGTTAAATTGTTTTAAAATTATTATCCAATAACTGTTCATTTTAATTCCCTGTAACACTGAAATGAACTAACAGATTGGGACGAAGGAGTTAATTATGATAGTTTTGAATGAACCTGACAAGAAAGAAATGAACCCAAATACACATGATGAGCTTCTTGAGGACTGACCACGAGTGTGTATATATATGCAGTAAGAACGTGCCTTTGAATGACAAATTTTCTTTTGTTTTCTCATTTTTGAAGGTTAAGGCCATGGCATGAGAGAGAGAGAAAAGAATATTATTCAACGCGTTATGATCGAACAAGAAAGAAAAAAAAAACAGATGTGTTAAAGAAGATTAAAAGATGACCCGTGAACATTTCTGTATTGGTATATATAGGTAAAGTGTATATATCAATATAGGATAATATTATAGGGTGTAGCTATGCACTCCTTATGATGTGCATTATTAAATCTCTAATGATCAAACTTAATGATGAAGATCTTATTTTATTTTTAAAAAATAAAATCTTCAATATAAAAAAATATTTTTTGTAAACTAAACTCTAGAGGTATTGGATCAAATTTTTTAAAAAATAATTAGTCATTAAAGATTTAACAGTGGATATCGTATGAATGCATCGATTATTTCAATCACTTTCGAAGCAAGTGATTGAAATAATCTCTCTCTATCTATATCACGATTTAAGGAATTGATGTCTTGATCTTACTTCTGATGGATGCTCCGCATGGCCGATGTTATTGGCCGGCGCAGTGCTGCTTATATAGATGCCATGTGCTGCACATTTAATATAGTTTATAATTAAAGAAAAAGAAAAGAAGCGGACCTCCCATTGGAAGAGTCAAGAGACAATGGGATTGGAAATGATTGCAGTAGTCCGTCCCTCATATGGATTGGAATAGAGAAAACCTACTTTTAAGCCAATGATTGTATTTCGATCTTCAGGGCAGGGATATGTATGGAAGTGTAGTTTGGCCCACCAAAACCTGCGTTAACGTAATACTCGTTTATAATATATAGGATTAGGTTAGGATAGAATTAAGTGCAAGTCTCAATCAACTAAAACCAAGCAAGTTAGTGGGTGTTATTTTTTTGGGATTGATTGGACTTATGAAAGAGTTGGAGAATATGATTTGTGGCGAGTAGTGCTTGCTGGTTAGGAAAAATTGGTCTAATTGATTTCCAAACTTGAAGGTTAAATAAAGAGTCAAAAAGGATATAAAAGATATTGTCCAAATTTGAATAAAGAAGGAAAGTTTATGGGTCTGATGGCGTCAATAAAGAAGAGAAGGGAACATGGTACCGATTCATCCCAAGGATATTTTGCCGTTGTTTTCTCTCACTTTATTATCTATCTGCCACGTTTCGCTACTATTCGGTGCCGAATTGGATTTGGGTGATAGGGTCTAATGGGTCTAGTTTTTTTCCCACTTATAAAATTAATGACCTTCAATTTCTTTTTGAATATTTTCATCATCATCTTGCGCATATACATATTTTAGTCACGTGTAACATGTGCCGGGGTCATTTACAAGCCTGCCCCCTCAAATTCGAACAAAAACACCCAAATTTTCTTTTTCCCATTAATTATCAACCACGACCCCAGACATCCAACCAAACAGATTGCAGTCAAGTGCATTGTAGGGTCCATTTATAAAAAAAAAATTTTTTTTTTTTTATCAAGTTAAGCTGTTTTTTTATTTAAATACAGAAAATTTTATAAGCGCAATATACTTTATGTTTTAATAAACTCGATTGATTTAATAATATTTGTAAAGATTACATAGGTCTTTTTTGGGGAATTCCCATAAGATTTTTTTTTTTTTAATTATAATATATTGATTTTCCTTCTTTTATAAATAGGGATGCACAATTTATTTAAATAAAAAAATCCAACCAAAACAAATGGAATCAAATACAAGTTTAAAGATTTGAATGATTTGATTTTGACTTTAAAAAAAAAAGAAAAAATTACATAATTGATTTAATTTAAAAAATCTTCAAAATCAAATCAAATCAAGATGTGAACAAGCCTACGTTTAATGAAGAACAAGCTACGTTTAATATTTAATTGAAAATATTATTATTATTTTGTCAATAAATGGGTAAAAGTTAATAAAATTTATTTACTTAAATTATCCTTTGATATATAATAAAAGTAAAAAATAAAAGTTCAATTGAGAAAAGTATCCCAATATGAAATTCTTTTAGTTCTTTATATTATCCAAAATAATTTTTAAAAAAATCTTCGATAGTTATATGATTTTTCTAAAAGATATTT
>JAOXNR010034531.1:0-21765 GCA_028571225.1 Parsonsia alboflavescens | reverse complement strand
TAGTACAATAACAATTGTACTACCGAGGCCTCGGGTTCAGTGATCCAACTAAGAACAACACACAAGGGGGCGATTAAAACATCTCATAAATGAAATGTAATAGAGACCCTATTATATGAGTATGTCTTAACTAACTAACTCCCAAGTACCTAACATACAAGGCTATTGATCTCCATAATGTGATGTCACCATAGCATATCAAAGCACAGGGAACTAGCTTCGTCAGACCACCAACCCATACTCATGTCATGGGGATGTGTCCAAGCAGTAGTAACAGTGAATAATTTTACTTAATTGGCATAACTTTGTATCATGATGATATTTATATCATTATATAATTTACTGTTATATCTACGTTTCGTTAAATACATTATGTAATATCTTTAGAATATCAATTACACACTAAGACTAGTATGTATGGATTGATGACAGCCGTCATGGATATGAGATATCAAATCATCACATAGGTACACGTAGAGTATCGTGTGTTGGATTAACTCACCATGAAATCACTTCATGGATTGTTATATTCGTGTCATGAGTGATTTCATTGTGATAATTTTGTCTCATATTTTGACTTGAGGTCATCAGATATTTCTACATGAAAGATTACATACTTTGATATTGTCAAACGTCACTCTTAAATGAGTGGACAATAAAGGCAAGTATTGAGTATGTCCAAATTTATGCTGTGGAATGTTGAATGATCAAGATAGGATTTGTCCCACCATTCTTGGTTGAGTAAGATTATGAAATGCATGGCCATGCTCGAATAAGTAAATATGAGATATTTATCTTATTCGGTTTAGTTAATCTACTCGGGGCTGAGGATTGAGATATTGAACTTTACGAGTATGACATGTTCCATCACTCATATTCAATTATGACTTCCTGGACAAAGAGATTAAGACATGTTATTTTTATCACGAACGCTTTTGTCTTGTCACCGACATTCTCGTTAATTGGACTTAAATAATATGTAGTTAGACACTATTTATTGTATATGACATTAAATATTGTTTCTGTCGAATGCCAATTTTACGAAGACCTATTGGGTTACTCATTCAGAACGTATTGCTTAATGGGTAGTATCTCCTTTGGGACCTAAATGTAATTACCTAAAGTTGTTTAGGCTAATTCATGAATAGGAATTAACCAAAATATAATTAAGAGTTAATTATGTGATTGAATTATATTTTTCCAGGTTCATTGAAACTAGAAGAAATTATAATTCAGTACTCTCTGATAGACTTCTCCTTTTTTGAATTCAAATTAGAATTCAAAACGAGATTGATTTATCCAGAAGACCTCTTATCATGAAGTCTTCTAGGGTTTTTCAGATTGAACGCCTCTCTCTTTCTTTTCAGTCTTTTTCGGTTAGAGTCTGTGTAGAAAAAAAATAGAGAGTTCAGAGAAACCGAAAAAATAGAAAAACATATTCACGATTGAATCTAGCAGTTCAATCGTGTTTATTCCTGCTGCTTTGTTCGTGAGACGTACATTGGAGGCGGACGTTCATGTGACGAAGTAGAAGCAAAGGTTGGAGATTTTTGCTGGTGACTGCAAACAAGAAATTCTAAAGTTCACGTTCAATCTAAGAATCGAACACAGTAATGTCAATACACTCTCTGACTCACTCCGATCGATGTCGAGAGGAGGTCTGTTTGTGGCCTTCCCTTCATGCTTAACAATCTTCAGTCCACTGGAAGTCCTTTAGCCTTTTGATGACATCATAGAGTTTTTCTCTGCCATTTTGCTGATAAAGCACCCCAGTGCTGCCATCCTCCCCATTAGGCTTTGGAGCTCTTTGATATTCCAAGGGGCATCCAATAGTGCCTTTATTTTGTCCGGGTTGGAGTCAATGCCTCGCTCTAATATCATGAAGCCTAGGAATTTACCCACCAAAACTCCAAAGGTGCATTTTTTAGGGTTGAGCTTCATGTGGGCAACCTTCAAAGTCTGCAAAGTCTAATTGATATCCTCAATAAAAATTTTAGAGGTCCTAGACTTTTTTACAATGTCATCCAAGTAGACCTCGATGTTCGGAGTTAATTCTTGAACACCTTATGCATAGCTCGTTGGAATTCTGCCCCTATGTGCTTCAGGCCAAATGGCATTTTTGTATAGCAATAAGTCCCAACCTATGTGATGAATGAGGTTTTCTCCATGTCTTCTATCTCCATTGGGATTTGGTGGTACCCCTTATAAGTATCCAAAAAACACAGCCACTGATACCCGATTGTCGAGTCCACTATCTGATCAATGCTTGGGAATGGGTAGGAGTCCTTTTGGCAATACTTGTTCAGCATGGTGAAGTCCACACACATCCTCCATGTATCCTCTTTCTTTGGCTAGCCATTCCAGGTACACCACTTTTCTTAAGATTCCGCAGAGAGTAGTGCTTGGACCTCTTGAGCTATGACCTTGTTTTACTTAGAGGCAAAGGTCCTCTTCTTTTGCTTTACTGGCTTAACCCTTGGGTGGAGCCCGACCTTGTGTTCCGCAATCTTTTAGTCCACCCCCTCGAGGTCAGGAAGCTACCAAGCGAAGACCTTCAGGTTTTCTTGAAGGGAGTCCATGAGCTTCCCTTTGACTTTAAGAGGTAACAACTCTCCTATTTTTATCCCTTTCTCAGGGAATTTCGAGTTGAGGAACACCTTCTCCCCTCTGTTGGCTGCCTGAATCCTAAGGTCATCATTCCCTTTTGGGAGGTCGATGCAGTCCTTCTATTCGAACTCTGCCAAGCTCTCTTCATTACCTTCAATAAGGTAGCATTCCGCAGCAAGCTGTCTATCCTCTTCCAAGTTCTTCAACTATGGCATCTCCAACTTGGTTCTTCATGCTCTAGTTAAGTAAAGAGATGTCTACTCTCAAGTCCATGACTACCCTTCCGCCCAGGATTGCATTGTAGGTTCCAGGGGCATCGACCACCATCCAATCCATGACCATAGTGACCTCCCTGCCACTTACGCGAATTGTAGTTGGGGCTCAAAGAATCCTATCTGTGTAGGTCTTGCTGCCATTAAAATTGGTTAGAACGGTGTCCAACCTTATCAGCGAGCTACTGTCTATTACCATCTGATCATATGCCTTTCTGTATAGGACATTTACAATGCTCCCGATGTCTACCAATATCTTGCGCACCAGGAAATCCCCAATCTGGAAAGACACTGTTATGGGTTCTGAGTCTTCCCTTTGAGCTCATTTTGACGTCCTCTCAATGGCATTTATATCACTAACTGGAGGTCATAGACTGTGCGAGGCTGTGGGAGGTGCATTAGTAGGGCCCGTGTTCCTAGCCAGGAACTCTTGTAGGTGTCCCTCCTTCACCAACCTCTCAATCTCACGTTCAGGTCGAAACAATCCTCTGTGAGATGGCCATGATCTTTGTGGTAGTGGCAGAACTTAGCAGGGCCTCTTGTGGCCATAAGACTTTTGGGAAGTCTTGGCGACTTTAGGAGACCTCTCTTTTCCATGACCACCAAGATTTCGGCTCTTGAGGTCTTGAGAGGAGTGGTCACGAGGTCGAGGATGGTCTTTCTTTTCTTGTCTGAAGTCCCCCACGAAGAATTTTCGTGGTCAAAGGGATCTTTGGGTGCCCCGTGTTATCTTTTTCTGCTGTTGAGGCAAAATCGAGAATTTTCTTTTGGACTGCTGTCTCCTCAGCCTTGAAAAATTTTTCTATTAGCTATTGTAGCTCCTTTATGATTTTTATTGGCTCCTCCGCCAATCTTAGGGCTACGTAGCCCCCTTACAATCCTTGCTTGAAGGCAGTGATGTAGATGGCATCGTTCTTCTGCTTGATCTCTACTGCCTCATCTTTGAAGAGACTGTAATAACTTCTTGTACTCTCTCTAAACTTTTTTGTGATTTTGAAGAGGTCTTTGATGTCTTTCTCACACCTCATGCTGCTTTGATAATTTTTAAGGAATAGCTCCGTTAGCTATGTCTGAGATGCTTACCTCTAGGATGCCTTTGAAACAGGACTGTGCCTTATTAGGCAATGTTGATCTGAAGGCTCTGCATTTAATGTGGTCGGAGTATTCGAACATCTCCATGTAGGACACATATTCACCTATATGTTGCAATAGTTCCCCTGTGCCATAATATTTTTCCTCCAGATGTGGGACTTTAAAACCTGGCGACATCCGAGCGATCCGGATATAATGAACCAATGGAAAGGGGTTCTAAAATTTCCACATTGCTCTGTATCTCTTGTTATCCATTTCCTTCCTGACTGGCTGGGGGAGTCGCTCTCCTCAGAGGATTGGGGGCTACCCCTCAAGCGTTATTGCTTGTCGTTTCGATCAAGCTTCATTAAGGTGGTATCCTTTCTCCAAGAGGAGTTCGTAGTGGGCTCCCCTGCTCTTCAAGACCAGTGTCTAGTCTTTGGCTTTGCGATATTGCAACTCGGTTGAGCCTGTCTCGTAGGCCATATCCCATTGCTTGGGTTAGTGTTTCCATGAGGTCTGTCGCAGGTTGGAACCTTCCCCCTCTGTGACCTTTCTTGCACTCGACCTATTTCCCAACCTTCCTCATCAAGTTGGAGCTCATTCCTTGCTTCTGAAGGTAATGGTTGACCAGGCTGAGTGCTTCCAGCTTGGCCCTGAGGTAGCTGTAGATCTCTTTGGGAAGGTACAGTATTGTGGACATGTAGTCTTGCCTGCCTAAGATTCCCTCTAAAGCTACCACTATTCATTCCAGGAGGTTTGCTAGCACAGATATCGGAGTCCTCCCAGATCTCTATCTCTTGGGGTTATTGCCATTGGCAATTTGGTCAAGGTGCCCCTGCTTAGGCCTCTCTTGCACAGGCGGAGGGTTCAGTTAGGCCGTCCGAGATGGACCAGACCATGACGGCCATGGTTGTTCCTGTTGGGCAGCCGACCCTGGACTATTGCTTTCCACCAGAAGCAAGCCTTTAGGAGCTGTTTCTCTAGTCCGCAATTGCGTCCTGCTGGGTAGTCTGCCCCGACGTGATGGTTGAACATGTGTTGGTTATGATTGAGTCATGAGGTTTATTTATCTTTTTTTTTGTAGGGAAGAAAGCTAGGCCTTTTGTATGTTGTTTCCCACAGATGGCGCCAAAAGTGATGGGGCTCAAAAATGAACTCTGAGTCACCCCAAAATCGTGATGATGTCAATAAAAGCAACCTAAGAAGAAAGTAAACTAGTCACCAGAGTGGGCTGCGGCTAGGGAAAGAACTCCGATGCCTAAGTATTCTGAGAGTAATCTTGTGTAATTAATTCCGAAAAAGACTGTCCTTTTCCGTAGATTGATTATGATTTGATTATATCTTAAGAAGAAATTAGTTACCTCTTAGATTAGGGCTCTTCTATTACGTGACAGTAGGTAATTAGGATAATTGTGAGATCATATAGCATCCCGCCAATTGCTCCTAGAATCTTGGAGTTCCCCTTGGATGGGATATCTTGCTATTCACATCTCTGTCAAGAGCTATGAGCTAGATAACTGACCTCTAGACCAACTTCGCGACTTGAGGGTCTTGACTATCTCTTCTAGAAGGCCTCGCCAAGTGATTGTAGGCTCATGGGAGTTGCTAAGAGTCGTGCACAGTTGGTTGTGGCATGGAAGATGTATGAGATGAATTGGAGCTTAGTAGGTCGAAAGTCGTGGTTTGGTAAGACCTCTCTCGAAGCTTACTGAGGTCAGTGGTAGCAGGTTGCTGCCCACCTGTCTTTGTTGACTTCCTGAGTCTGACCTTCGGGTATTGAGGGTTTGGGGCCTTGAGCCGAGATGGGTTGACTTTGTCTTGGTCATGCCTGTTTAGGTTGACTTTGTTCGGGTCGTACCTGTTTCTCCCATCAAAAATAATTTTCTTTTTATATATGGATTTATTTATTTTAAGAAGATTTCTAATATTAAAAATTAAATTATTTTATTAAAATATAATAATTTAAAACTAATACTATTATATGAATCTTTTTTTTTAATAGAACTTTTTAAATAAAAAATGACTTTTATTAGTTTATATTATCCCCATTTCTATTATATGTAACTTTCTTATTCTACATCTACACTAGTCATCCCCAAATTCATACTTTATATTGCCCACATAGTCCATAGTCCATAGAGGTTGGTGGAGATTATTAAGGTGATTCAAGAGACTATCTGCAAACAAACGAGCTCTTAATCAAAATCAAGATATTGACTTTCGTGATTTTTTTTTCCTTTCCTTTTTTCTTAAGTAATTCAATAATTTTATAAAATAAAGATAGTACCGACAAATTAACTATGAGAAATAATGAGGAATTTTATTTTTCGTGAATAAGAATAAAAAGATTTTCTAGTAAATTCAAAAGTCAGGTTTATTAGATGATGCATCATTTTTATGTATATTATTGATGGGGGAAACGGGTACGACCCGGATAAGTTAACATAAACGGGCAGGATCCAGACAAAAGTCAACCCAAATAGACCCAAGGCCCCTTATCTTCGATACCTAAAAGTCAGACCCACTGAGGTTAATAAAGGATAGGTGGACAGCGACCTGCTTCCATCGACCTCCGAGGTCACCAACCTCCTAAATGAGCTCGAGAGAGGCACCACCAGACCTCGGCCTATGACCTGGTGACTCCTAACTCGTCTCATAAATCTTCCATGCCACGACCAATGGTGCACAACTTCTAATCACTCTCAAGAACCAAGGGTCACTCGGCACGACCTCACCAGAAGAGATGTTTGAGAACCTCAGCATCCACGGGGAGGTCACGAAGTTGGTCTGAGGGTCGGTTAACAAGTGCGTAGCTTTCAACGAAGATGTGAATTTCAAGATGTCTTGTCCAAGGAAACTCCATGATTCTAGGAGCAATTGGCAGGATTCAACAGAATCCCACAGTTATCCTAATGGCCTATAGCTACATAATCCAAAGCCCAATCTAGAGGTAACAGACCTTTTCTTCTACTACTTAATCAATAACATACAATCAGTCTAGGGACAAAGAATGAAGGCGATATGAACTCGATAGTTTTTTTAGAACAGTTTTTACCCTTGAATTACCTCTCAGAATACTAACTTAGGCATCGAAGCATTTCCCCGGCCAACAGCCCCTTCCGGTGACCTTTTCCCCCATTTCACAAGTTGCTGACTGCATTGCTTCATCAGGATCTGTGGGGTGACCCGGTGTTCATTTTCGAGCCCCATCACTTTTGGTGATGTCTATGGGGAACTGAAGCAAAAATGCCTAACCTTTTCTCCCATACGAACAAATAAAAAAAATCTTGTTGACTCATTCTCAACCATCATGTGTTCAACTGCCACACCGCGGCATACCACCCGGTAGAACTAAATTGCGAACTAGCGGAACAGTGCCCAACATATCACTACCAGTGTAGCACCCGCAAATAATAATCCAGGACCTAGCACTCAAGAGGACCATCAAAGCCCAACACAGTTTGGTCCATCCCGAAGGGCTCCAATTAGCTTATTGCCAGTGCAAGAAAGGTTGGAGCAGGGATGCCCTGATCCAACTACCAATGACAATAGTACTAGGCAGCTTAGGCCACAGAGATCTAAGAGGAAAGGGTGTCCAACAGACAAGACTATATGCCCTTCGGATGCACTCTAGAACCTTCCCGAAGAAGTTCACAACCACCCCGAGGCTAGACAGAACAGGCACAACCCAACCAGCCTCTGCCTCCGGACTTCAAGAACCATGTTGAGAAATAGGTCGAGAGCAACAAAGGTAACCGAGGGGAGTGACTGTACCAATTATTGACGTTGGAGAAACCTTGAACCACTGAAGGGGTTACGACCTAATAGACAGGCTTAACCGAGTATCCATGTCACCCAGTCAAGGACACAATGCCGCGCCTGAAAAGCAGGGGAGCTCGCTACGAAAACCTCTTGGAGCAAGGATGCCTCCTCGTCGTAGCCTAATAGAAACAACAGGCGAAAATGCTCGAGGGGTAGCCCCCTATCCACTGAGGAGAGCAACTCCCCTGACCAACTGTAGAGCACTGTGGACCTTACCGAGCCTTCGCCGTTTGTCCACAGCATTCGAACGGCTAGGATGCCACCAGGCTTTAAAGCACCTAAATGGGAGAAAAAATATGATGGTACTGGAGAACCACAGCAGCACATTGATGAGTGTGTCTCCTATATGGAGATGTTCGAGCACCCTGAGCACGTCAAGTATAGAGCTTTTCAGTCGACACTAACCAAAAAGGCCTAGTCCTGGTTCAAGGGAATTCCTGAAGCAAGCATCTAGAGCTAGACACAACTGAAAGAGCTGTTTTTGAAAAACTAACAGAGCAGCACCAAGTGCAAGAAAGATATCAATGACATTTTCCTCATAAAGTAGAAGATCGGTGGGAGCATCTGAAGCTACTACAGTCGTTTCAACAACGAAGCAGTGGAGATTAAGTAGAAAAATGATGCCATCTACATCACTGCTTTCAAGCAAGGGTTACAGGGCGTACATAGCCCTTAGACGGGCCGAGGAGCCAGTGAAAACAATCAAGGAGCTGCAGAAGCTCCTAGAAAAATTGATGAAGGCTGAGGAAACAGTAGTCTAGAAGAAGATCCCTAGCTTCACCTCAGCCAATGAAAGAGACAATAGAGGACATCATAAGAGTAATCAAAAATCAAAGCGGGATAGGAAAGACCCTCAACCCAAAGGAGGGACCTCAGAAAAGAGGAGAAAGACCGTTCCCGACCTCGTGAACATTCCTCTCAAGACGTCACGAGCAAAAATCATGGTGGTCCTAGAGAAAAGAGGTCTCCTGACGCCTCCCAGGCCTCTCAAGAGTCCTATAGCCAAAAGAGATCTAGCAAAATTTTGCCACTACCACAAGGATCACGACCACCTAACGGAGGATTGCTTCTACCTCAAACATGACATTGAAAGGCTAATAAAGGAAGGCCTCTTGAAAGTGTTTTTTACCAAGAACATGGGCCCTACAAATCCACCACTAGTAGCCCCGCACAACTCGAGACTTCTAGTTGGCGAGATAAAAGCCATGAGGGGCTAAATTCAGAACCCTAGACAGTGTCATTCCAAATTGGCAACTTCTTGGTGAGAAAAATTTTGGTGGACATGGGAGTGCTGTTAATGTCCTGTACCGTAAAGCTTTTGATCAAATGGGAATTAACAGCAGCTCACTGAAGAATTCAAACAGGGCTCTGACTAGTTTCAACGACAGCACAACTTATGTTGATTCAATCCTGCGAGTTCCAACAACAGTCTAGGTGAGCTATCGGGGAATCACTGAGATGATGGACTAGATGGTCGTGGATTGCCCCGGAACTTACAATACCATCCTAGGCCGAAGAGGGGTGATGGACCTGAGAGCAGAAATCTCCCTGCTCAATTACAACACGAGAATTCAGGTCAAACACATATGGATTGTTCTTGAAAGAGATAGGCAAGCCACTGCCGAATGTTACCTAGCTATGGGTAACGAGGACTCACTAGTGTTTAAGCAGCAGGAATGCATCGGCTTCCCAAAGGAGGACCACTACCTTAGAATCAAGGCAGCCGGCAGAGAAGAGAAAGTCTTCCTCAATCCTAAATTCCTTGAGAAAGGGATCAAAATTGGAGAGCTTTTACCTCCAAAAATCAAAGGGAAACCTGTAGATTCCTTTTAAGAGAACTTGAAGGTCTTCGCCTGGCAGCCCAGCTACCTCGAAGGGGTTGACTGAGCAGTTGTGTTCAGGCTCAAGCCAAGAGTCAAACCGGTGAAACAAAAGAAGAGGAGCTTCGCCCCTGAGTGCGATGAGGTCATAGCTCGAGAAGTCTAAGCTCCTCTAGATGTTGGAATTTTGAAAGAAGTAGTATACCCTGAATGGCTAGCCAACCTAGTTGTAGTCCCAAACAAGGAAAGGACATGAAGGATGTGCCTGGACTTTACCACACTAAACAAGTACTACCAGAAGAACTCCTACCCCCTTCCTAGCATAGACCAGAAGGTAGACTTAACAGATAGGTACCAATGGCTGTGTTTTTTGGATGTTTACAAGGGGTACCACCATATCCCAAAGGCCATTGAGATCGGGACTTATTGCTACACCAAGACGCCCTGTGGCCTAAAAAACGTAGGAGCTGAATTCCAGAGGGCAATGCATAAGGTTTTCAAGAAACTGCTTGGGTAGAGCATCTTGGTCTATGTAGAACATCTCGGAGGATTTTATTGAAGACATCAGGGAAACTTTTCAGACCCTAAAAGCTGCTCACATGAAGCTTAATCCAGAGAAGTGCACCTTTGGAGTTTCAACAAGCAAATTCCTTGGGTTCATGATCTCGGAGAGAGGCATTGATGCCAACCCAGATAACATCAGAGCCCTGCTAGATATGGAACCTCCTAGAAACCTCAAAGAGGTACAAAGCTTAGTGGGAAAGATGGCAGCACTGGGGCGCTTCATTAGCAAAATGGCAGACAAAGGGGAGATATTCTATGACGCCATAAAAAAGTTGAAGGACTTCCAATGGACCAAAGACTGCCAGGCAGTGTTCGTCAGGCTGAAGGAGTTCTTGGGAAAACCCTCTCAGCTCGTCTCTTCGAGGTCGGGTGAAGAAATCTACGTGTACCTAGCTGCGACTAAGAAGGTAGTCAACTCAGTGCTATTAGTAGAAAGGTCAGGTCAGCAGTTCCCTGTCTTTTATGTTTGTCGTTTGCTTTGAGGTCTGGAGAGTAGATATTCAGACCTCGAGAAATTCTGTGCCTCATCATTATTACTTCAGGGAAACTAAAGCCGTATTTTGAAGCTTTCCCGATAAGAGTCTTAACCAACCTACCACTGAAACAAGCTCTGGTGAAGCCTGAATTATCAGGTAGAACAATGAAGCGGTCTCACGAGCTCTCAGGATATCAAATCCAATTTGAGCTAAGGATGGTCATCAAAGCTCAAGCTCTCTCAGACTTAGTAGAAAAATGTACCAGAGTTCCACTAGAGCTCGCCACCACTTGTGAAGATAGTATCTGGACCATGTAAATGGATGGTTCCACGAAGAAAGAAAATTCAGGTGCTGGAATTATGCTGATCAGCCCTAAGGGAATGAGAATCCCTTACTTTGTGAAGTACAACTTCCCAACCTCGAACAACAAATCCGCATATGAAGCTCTCTTAGTGGGTCTAAGGCATATAAGGGCTCTCAAAGTGCAGAAGCTACATGTTAAAACAGATTCACAAGTTGTAGCCAACCAAGTCGCTGGAGAATATGAAGTAAGAGAACACAACATGATCAAATATTTCAAAAGAGTAAGGGATAAAGTGTCTAAGCCTGACTACTTCCTCATCAAACAAATTCCTAGAGAGTAGAATTCAGAAGCAGACACACTGTCCAAAGTATACTAAGAACTGGTTGGAACAAATGTAGAGCTGCTTGTGGAACAATTACATTCTCCCAACATAGTTCAAGATGATGGTTCGGTCATCAAGGATCAGGCAGACTAGAGATATCCAATCTACAGATTCCTTAAACATGGCAACCTCCCACAAGACCCAAAAGAAGCTAGCCAAGTGTGGAGATGGGCACTTTGCTACGTCCTAGTTAGAGATGACGAGGTGTATAGAAGGTCATACACTTGGCCGCTGCTCAAATGCTTAAGCAAGGGAGAAGGAAAATATGTAATTGAAGAGTCCACAACGGAATATGTAGATCACTCATAGGGGCTAAAACTACATAAAAGAAAATCTTGAGGACAAGATATTATTGGCCCTCAATGGTTTCAGACGTTAAGAGGTCATATAGAAATGCACGAGTTGCCGATTGCACAGGAATAAGTCACACCTACCGCTTATGAAATACTAGTCAATCAACACATCAGTTCCTTTCGATATATGGGGCATTGATATCCTAGGATCCTTCTCAAAAGGAGTGGGGGGTGTGAAGTTCCTCATCGTTGCCGTAGAGCATTTCACCCGATGGGTTGAAGCGGAACCAATGGCAATAATCTTATCGCCAAAAGTTCAATCATTCGTGTGGAGGAACATTGTGTGCAGATTTGGCATTCCTTGTGCTATCATCTCGAATAATGGGTGACAATTCATTAGAGACCCATTCAAAACCTTCTACGAAAATCTCAACATTGAACAGAGGCTGACCTCTGTAGCTCATCCCCATGCTAATGGCTTAGCTGAGGTCACAAACAGGACCATACTGGAAGAACCATCCTGGAAGGACTCAAGAAGAGACTCACCGAGCTCAAGAAAGAAGGTCGCAAGACTGACTGGCCAGAAGAGATCCCAAGTATACTATGGGCATACAGAACCACACCAAGAACAGCTATTGGAGAAATGCCTTTCAGCCTGTGTTTTGGAGCAGAGGTGGTAATGCCAGTTGAGGTTGGAATGACAAATTTAAGACTGACCGAATACGATTTAGTCATAAACAAGGGGTAGAGAAGGGCAAACCTCGACCTCCTCGAAGAGGTCAGGAATAAAGTAACAAAATCGAATAGAACAAAGGCAGGTAACAAATTTTTTCAACAAAAGAGTGAAAGTAAGACATTTCACAGTTGGAGAAATGGTCCTCCAAAGATTAGATGTCGGCAAACAAGGGCAACTGACTAAGCTGCAAGAAATCTAGGAAGCACCTTACATAGTCCAAGAGGTACACAAGGGAGGGAGCTACAAGCTTGCTGACCTTGAAGGAGGACAACTCTGAAGGCCTTGGAATGCTTGCCATCTAAAGAAGTTCGACACCTAAAGGTCATCTAAGATTTTGCAAGCTTGGGAAGACCAGCCAAAAAGACCTCTCCAAGCTCGATAATGAGCTTAGAAGACCTGTCAAAAGGACCTCTGCAAGTTCGATAATGACCTCAACAATTCAAATTCAGCAAAGCATAGTTTTAAAGCTAAGTTTTTTAAGGCTTATATGGATATTATGCCAATGTTATTTGCACTAGTGCCAAGGCTTATATGGATATTACGACTATGTTATCTACTATTACTGAAAAGATAGCAAGTGAAATGCAAGCATGAAGCTCAAAGCATTGGCAGAAGGAATGAAGCAGTTCTGTGTAAAAAACATAGTAGGCCACAAACAGACATCTGTGGGACCATTCAATGCATACAGAAAATAAAGAGTTAAAGGGTCCTATTCTATTACAAAATCTCCTTAGTTCACTACAATTGCGAGTAGGACCTCGAGCTCGAGATCTCTATTGCTGAGCCGGGAGAAGGACTCTTGAGCATCTCGGCTGTTTCAATTTTGCACTGGGACGCAGCTCGAGTCCTGTCAGCCACAGATGGCCCTTCCCCGACATGGCTCGGCCCTACCCCATCATGGCCCAGTCCCCTTCCTCTATGGATTGGCCTTGCCCCGTCATGGTCCTCTTCCACCATACCTTGGCCCTCCTCTGCTCCGTCGGGAAGTAGCCCGAGTCCTACGATCTCCCCGGCTCGGAGGAACAAAAGGCCCAGCAAAGCCTCAAGCGCCAGAGTCGGAGCAGATCCCACAAATGAGGAATTTGCAGAGAGGTTGGCAGCACCTGGTCCAAAGAACCACCTGAAGAGTTCTAGGGACATCGGAATTCTATAGAGATGATAGGTCGCTATGAAAGCAACTATCATCCGAATAGAGTTGGGGATGAATTGAGCCAAATTCACTCCCTAATAAGAGAATATGTCTAGAAACAGAGGATGGAGGAAGGCTAAAAGATCCCCCCCCCCCCTCAAAAAGTTGGAGCGATGAAGGGCTATGTGCCCAACACATTTACTGTAGGGCGCTCAGCCCCAGTAGCAGCGACGATGTCACCAGCTTCCGACTCCAACTCTATGTGGATCCCGGTGATATCAGTAGGACCCAGAGAAGAAGACTGGAAACTGATCTCAACCTCAGTTAGGTCATAAGCCAAACAAGGCATAGAAGAGCCCGAAGGAAGAAAGGGGGATCATAGAAAATCCCATTGTAAGTTTCGTCGAGTTGGGAGGTTGAAGCATTAGAGATGGTAGACATTTTTGGCAAAAAAGGCTCAGTCGAAGACTCAAAATAAGCAGAAGCAATGGAGAATCAGAAAGGAGAAGAATGACGTGAGAAAGTAAAGATGTTGCAGAAGAGTTCAAAAATTTTGAAAGACTTTCAATATAAATGACTCCAGAGGCCTGTTAAGATTCCGGGTAGAAATTGATGAGCCAAAAGAGGTTCATTTTCGCCTGAAGCAAATGGCGAGGCCTTCCAAAACAAAGGGCTCTTCAGTTTCCCTCCGGCAAGCTGAAGCAGGTCAATCTCCCCAAAATTTGGAGCGGGTTCACCGATTCAGAACCCAAAACGCTTCAGCCTCTCCTTCTCAAAATAAAAGCGAGGGCTTTTTCAAATCTAAAACGGGTCAGGTGTTGCCAAAACTGAAACAGAGCTACTTTCTAGCTTAGATTGCCCATCAGTTTTCCAGGAAATTGAGGAGATGTATCTTCTCCTAAAAACAGTTGTTGCATAAAGACAGCATAAGCTTTCAAGAGCCACGACCTCAAGATGGTAATTCTCAATACCTGAAGGTCAGCCTCACGAGCAGTTGAGAGAAAACAGCTCGACCATCAAGGGTTGCGACTTAGAGATGGTAACTCTTAATGCCTAAAAGTCAGATCCACAACTTGAAAATGGTACTTCATAATACCTTAAAGTCAACCCATGTACTGGAGATGGCAATCCTTAATGCCTGAAGGTTAGGAACACAACCTAGAGATGGTAATCATTAATGCCTGAAGGAAAGGCCCTCGAGCTGGAGATGGAGATCCCTAATGCCTGAAGGTCAAACTCACGACTTGGAGATGGCAATTCTCAATAATTGAAGGAAAGATTGGTGAGTCCCGAGGTACAAGTGGATAGCGAACTCCTACCACTAACCTCTAGATGAGGACAACAAAGGCCGCACTAGACCACGACCTATGATCTTGTGAGTCCCAACCCTGCTCATGTACCTTCCATGTCGTGACCAGGTGTGTGCAACTCTACTTGAGGTAGAAAAATACCTAGTCAGCTTGCAACTTTTGACTAGAGACGCGAATGGAATGGTACCCCCAAAGCTAGTCGTTATAAGGAATCGACGAACCCAATAGTGGCTACAACTTGAAGATGGTAATTTGGACACCAAAGACCTCTGAGCTCGCTGGGCCTAAAGGGGGTAATAATGTGAGAAACGGGTATGACCTGTACAAGTCAACACAAAAGGGCAGGACTCAGACAAAAGTCAACCCAAATGGGCCCAATTCCCCATGCCTTCGATACCTGAATGTCAAACCCACTGAAGTAAATAAAGGATAGGTGGACAGCGACCTGCTTCCACCGACCTCTGAGGTCACCAACCTCCTAAATGACCTTGACAGAGGTAGCACCAAAACTCGGCCTACGACCTGGTACCTCCCGACTCATCTCACAAATCTTCCATGCCACGACCAACGGGTATGACCTGTACAAGTCAAACCCACTGAAGTAAATAAAGGATAGGTGGACAGCGACCTGCTTCCACCGACCTCTGAGGTCACCAACCTCCTAAATGACCTTGACAGAGGTAGCACCAAAACTCGGCCTACGACCTGGTACCTCCCGACTCATCTCACAAATCTTCCATGCCACGACCAACGGTGCGTTACTTCTAATCACTCTCAGGAGCCAAGGATCACTCAACACGACCTCACCAGAAGAGATGTTCGAGACTCTCAGCATCCACGGGGAGGTCGAGAAGTTGGTCTGAAGATCGGTTAGCAAGCTTGTAGCTCTCAACAGAAACATGAATGGCAAGATCTCTCGTCATAGGAAAACTCCATGATTCTAGGAGCAATTAGCGGGATTCAATAGAATCCCACAGTTATCCTTATGACCTATAGTTACGTAATGCAGAGCCCAATTTAAGAGAAAATGGACTATCTCTTCTTCTATTTAATAAAAAACATACAATCGGTCTAGGAACAGAGAGCGAAGGCATTATGAACTCAACAGTTTTCTGAGAACAAGCTTTACCGTCTAATTACCTCTCAGAATACTAACTTAGGCATCGGAGCATTTCCAAGGGCCACCGCCCCCTCCGGTGACCTTCATCAGGATCTGTGGGGTGACCCGGTTTTCACTTTCGAGCCCCATCAATTATATTAGATATATTGAATTTAACAGTGAGATATTGCAAACTCATCAAAAAATTTAATTTGGAGCACTTTGATGAGTTTGCTTTTATATTTTATAATATAATAGATAGATTTGAATCCATCATTGATCAAACCATTTAATAATTATATTTCAAATTATGTTGGTAAGTATTACCTTGAAGGATTTTTTACACCTTTTTTTTATACATGAAGGAGCTCAAGAGTCGACTTTGGGTCAAGCCTAAATAGGGATGACGTCAATAGTGGCAACCTAAGGAGAAAATGAATTGGTCACCGGAGTGGGCTGTCACCCAGGGAAGAGCTCTGATGCCTAAGTTAGTATTCTGGAAGAGTAATCTTGTGTAATTGACTCTCAAAAAGACTATCCTTGTCCATTGACTGATTATAATTTGATTATATATTAAGATGAAGTCAATTACCTCTTTGATTACGGCTCTTCTGTTACGTGGGCATTTAGGATAATCATGAGATCATATCAGATCCCACCAATTGCTCATGGAATCAAGGAGTTTCAATTGATTGGGATATCTTGGCATTCACATCTTTGATGAGAGCTACGAGTTCGCTAATTGACCTTAAGACCAACTTTGCAACTTGCCCGTGGACGTTGAGGGTCTCAATTATCTCTTATGGGAGGTCGCGTCAAGTGATCGTAGACTCATGGGAGATGTTAAGAGTTGCGCACAATTAGTCGTGGCATGGAAGATGCATGAGATGGATTGGAGATTACTATGTCAAAGGTCATGGTCTGGTAAGACCTTTCTCGAGCTCATTTGGCAGGTCAGTGACCTGGAAGGTCGGTGATAGCAAGTTGTTGCCCACTTGTCCTTGTTGACTTTATGAGTCTAACTTTCAAGTATTGGGGTTGGGGCCCTGAGCCCATATAGGTTGACTTTTGTCCAGGTCATGCCCGTTTAAGTTGACTTGTCTGGGTCATGCCCATTTCTCACATCCTTACTCCCCCCTAGGCGCAACAAGCTCAAAGGTCGTGGTGCCTAAATTACCATCTTAAATTCGTGTCCGCTGAAGGGTCGTACCATTTCTTTTTGCAACGACTGTTTTTGGAGGAAACGTGCCTCTTCAATTTTGAGGAGCTAATCTATCCGGTATTGGAAAGTCTCCCCGTTTAAGTTCTAGAATTTCACCCCATTTTTTGGCGTATCGAGTCCTATCTAGCAACCCAAGGGACTTCTTATCCCATACAAATTAGAAGTCTTGAAATTTTAGGATTTCCCTAAACTTTCTCACAGCTTGCAAGAATTTCATTTTTCTACATCTTCTTCTGGCAATACTTCTTGTTCCTTTTAACTCTTCTCTTCATCCACTCGAATTAGATCAGAAGCTTAGGACAACTTCCTTCTTCATACTTTCAAGGAATTTACCAAGTGAGTTCTCTTTTCTTTCTCTCTTTTTAACTGAAAAAATTTTATCTTTTCATTAGGAGAGGTAGCTCCCTCTTTATTTCCTACTAACTTGGAGAATGAGGTTTTTTACTCTCCCATAGTTTTCGTTAAAGCTTCCCCATCAAGAACGAGGTTTACGAGCTCTTTGAATTAGAGGCTTCTTCTATGTCTTCGTCCTTGGACTCTACTAATATCTTTGAAATTAGTGGGGAAAAAGGGCTGGAGAAGGGTGATATTGTAGCCACTGTGGAAGGTGAACGCCATTATAGAAAACTTAATGGACGCATAGTGTTTTATGTTTCCAACGTCAGGGTAGGTATCCTTTTGCCTTTTTCACACCCTTTATTCTTGGACATCGCCTAGTTCTAGGGTTTTCCCTTTGCTCAACTCGTCTCAAAATTCTATCGGGCTCGTGGTCGCTTTCATAGTGACCTGCCATCTTTACAAAGTTCCAGTTTCTTTGGAGCGCTCTAAGAGCTTTTTTAAGTTAGGTATCTCCTCGGCAGATAAAAATACCTCCAAGGGTTACCTCCAATTCAATCCCCGATACAAATTAGTTGGTCCTTTCCAGTCCCCAGTAGTGGAGTAGAGAAACCTCTTCTTCTTATCTGGACTGGAACTTGAACCACTCCTTCTTCAATGAGCTCCCTGACCTCTTGACACAATCGGAAACAAAATCTGAAGATTCGTTCTTGTTCAGAAACTTGTAAAACAAGAAACTAAAAAAAAAACCCTGATCCAATTTTCCTTCTAATCAAACTTCAACGCAAGTAGTTAGAAGATGAAAATTAAAATCAAGCGAAAAATGAATTTTCGAAGTAGTAGAAAATCGCAAAGCCGAAAAGAGGTAACTTTAATTCATCAAAAACTATCGAAAAACAATCAGCCAAACAAAACTTAAAGCCAAAACAAAACCTAACCCTAATCGGAAACGAAAAGTAAAGAAATTGCAAAAAAACCCGTAGAAAAATAATAAATTACGAAACTATCACTTAAAACTGTAAAATTACAACAATGCCACTAAAAATATAAAATTGCCTAAAACTCCATCGAAAAGGCTCCGGATGGCCGAAATACGCCTTGCATCACAGCAAAGCAGTGCCTTTGGTTCGTTGGGTCAATCCGAATCAACCAGGCAGATTTGAGCCCAATCCGAGCTCATTTTAGTCATCTCGGGAATCGTGCCCAGCAATAATTTGGTGTTTCAGACAGCTCACGTCTCTGCTTCAAACGTTTTGAATGTCATGGAGCTGATTGTGGACTCGAGACTTGCCCCGCAACTGAATCACCTTGTTCGGCAAGTAGCTCTATGTTAGGCTCCCCCTCCTGAACGGAGCTTGTGTATAGTCGGGAGAGGGAAGAACATCTACAGCACCAATGGCTAGTTTTAGCTACCTTGTGAGATCACAGTTTGTTTGCCAATCGAAAGAAATGCAGTTGGATGGTCGACAAGATTGTATCATGATACTGGTTATATCATTATATAAATAGTTTGTTTGCCAATCGAAAGTTTGTTGGCATACTTTGTATCATGATACTGTTTATATCATTATATAATTTAATATCTGGGTTTCATTAAATAAATTATCTAATATCCTTAGAATAGTTTATTTCTATTCTTAACCATCCCTAGTCAAGTCTTATTGAGATTAGGATATCAATTACACGTTGAGACTAGTATGTGCTGATTGATGACACCCATCATGGATATGAGATATCAAATCATCACATAGGTACATGTAGAGTATCGTGTACTGGATTAGCCCGCTATGAAATTACTTCGTGGATTGTTATACCAGTGTCATGAGTGATTTCGTTGTGATAATTATGTCACATCTTTTGACTTGAGGTCATCAAAAATTCCTGCATGAAAGATTGCATACTTTGATATTGTCAAACGTCACTCTTAATTGAGTGGACAATAAAGGCATGTATTGAGTATGTCCTATTTTGTACTGTGGAATGTTGAATCATCAAGATAGGATTTGTCCCTCTTATATAACAAGAGAGTGATGTCTAGCATTCTTGGTTAAGTGAGATTATGAAACGCATGGCCATGCTCGAATAAGTATATATGAGATATTTCTCTTATTCGGTTTCATTAATCTACTCGGCGCTAAGAATTCAGATATTGAACTTTACGAGTATGACGCGTTCCATGACTTGTGTTCAATTGTGAATTCCTAGACAAAAAGATTAAGACATGTTATTTTATCATGGAAGGTTTTATCTTGTCACCGACATTCTTATTAATTGGATAGCAATAATGTGTTGCTAGACACCGCTTGTTGTACATGACATTAAATATCGTTAATGTCAAATGCCAATTTTACGATGACCCATTGGTTCACACATTCAGAATGTATTGCCTAATCGGTGGAATCTCGTTTTGGACCTAAAATATAATGAAGAGTTAATTATGTGATTGAATTGTATTTTGTGTAGGTTCATTGAACCTGGACAAATATTGGTTCGTTGAACCTGGACATATTTTTATGTTCGTTGAACTTGGACAAAGGGACAAATATTTTTTAGGTTCATTGAACCTGGACGAATATTTAGGTTCGTTGAACCTGGATGACTCTTTTTCAATCACACCTTGATAGGCCTCTCGTTATAAATATGAGATTGATTCATCCAAAAGACATTGGTCACGAAATCTTCTAGGGTTTGTGATGCCTCTATCTTTTCTGTAGAGTTTTTTATCGACGTAACATAGAGTTTAGAGAAATCAAAACAAAACGAGAAAAACAATATTCACGATTGAATCTAGCAGTTCAATTGTGTTTATCCTGTTGCTGTGTTCGTGAGACTTACACTGAAAGCAGACGTTTGTGTGATGAAGTAGAGACAGAGGTCGGCTCCTTTTGCTGGTGACTGTAAACAGAATCCGATCTTCTTAACATAAGGTAATGTCTGTACCCTCTTGAGACTCCCTCTAATTGTTGCCTGGAGGAGGTTTGTTTGTGGCCTTCCCTTCAAAATCATGTCCTTCTCCACCCTAGTAGTTGAGTTGGAAGATGAGAAGGCTTAGTTGACCAAGGAGGTCACCGAAGTCAAAGCTACTGCTGAGGAGGTTGAAGCCCGTGCTGCTTCCTCTCTCAACCTCTCGCAAGAGTGCAAGAAGGAGATTGATGGGGCCAAGTCTGATAGTCAGGACATGTCCTCAGCTTTAAAGGAGACTAACAAAAAGAATGAAGAGCTGCTCAAGCTCAGCAACCAGCAAAAGGGGCATATTCTTGAGCTTGAGGCTCAGCTGGGGAGCTTCAAATCCTTATGCGATAAAGAAGGCGACCTGTCCTTGGACAAGCTTGAAGGTGTACCTGCCTTCGGAGACTACGTAGAGGGACTTCTCCGTCCTCACCTTTTTTGCCTTTACGTAGAGTTATGGACACACTTTGGTAGCTCAACGGGGACATAAAGGTTGCCCCTGAGGTCCACAAGGCCTTTTACCAACCAGATGTTGTGTGTCCTCTCCCCTGGATTAAGGATGATCCTACACTGATCTTAGAGGAGGATGTGGCTGCAGCAAAGGTCCTGGTTGAGGTCGGCCTAGCTAGTGAAGGCCCCTCTAGGAAGGGGCAAGAGCTCGTGGAGGCAGTTTTCGAAGTCGAGGATGCGGGAACTGAGGTCCTGGATGTCGCCCCCAAGGCAAATGCGCTTCTTGAAGGTATGACGCCTAGATGCGTCAATTTGATTACTCAGTATTTTTCCCATCTCCTTCATACTCATTTTGGAGAAGTACTTCACCTTTTCCAAGTTATTTGTTCATCTTTAGGTAGACTTCCATTTGACCATATTGTTGACTATTTTGCAGGTCCCTCAAGCAGGCCTAGTCTAATAGTGATTCCCTTAGAGGATGAGGATGAAGATGATCCCTCGCTCAGACTCAGAGGAGAAACAACCTTGGGAAGACTTTGCAATAGCATAGGGTTTCCAAATTTCTTTTTCCTTTGTATTTGCAGCAGCAAATATTTTTCTGCTTTCAAATTGAATGTTTTAGAGTTCTGTTTGTGGCCTCTCATTTGATGGATATCCAAGAACACTACTCAATGAGGCTATGAACAAGACTTGTATTTCATATACAAGTATAATATCTTGAGTAGGATGATGAAGACATCGATGGTATTTGTCCAAAACAAGGAAGAACTGATCAACTTCAAAGCCATGCTCGAGAGGAGTAAACTTGGAGATGAAACGGAAGATTTGAAGCTATGAAATGCAAGTTCAATCCAAAACTTTGAGGAAGATACAACGATGCATTCCGGGGAAGAGTATGGCTTGAGGATCAAGGAAGGACA
>JAOXNR010034500.1:0-21773 GCA_028571225.1 Parsonsia alboflavescens | reverse complement strand
ACATTTTCTGTTTTGACAAGTTGAATTGAGGATACATCATGTCAAAAGAAGTTGCAAGTGCATCAATTGCTTCTAACTTGTTAAAGGACAATGCTGCCATGTCTTCTATAAATGAAGTCTTACAAAGGATGACTTTGGAGCTGACATGGGAACCTTGAGACAAGATCTTAGTACAAAGATCAATAGAGTTGAAGAGACGGTGAATACATTTAACACACCATTAGCCCCTCCTAGAGCTGGCCGAAACTTTCAATTTCAACAAGGTGGTAGGGGCAGGGGCAAGAGGAAGAGTTCTTCAAAGACACCTTGATGAAGCACTAGATGAGGAAGAAGAAGACTGATAACCATAGCTTGAAAATGAATACCGAGAGCCGAGAAGAAGGGATACAAACATGGGAAATATGAAGCTAACCATTCCACCATTCTGGGAGGACATGATCCGAAAGCATACCTAGTTTGGGAGAGCAAAGTTGAGCATGTATCTGTTTGCTATGACTGTCCGGAAGCAAAGGAAGTGACACTAGCAATTGTAGAATTTTCAAATTATGCACTTACTAGGTGGGAACAATTGATGATCACCAAGAGGAGAGCTAGAGAACCAGCCATTGCAACTTGGGATGAGCTGAAAATAGTCATGAGAAAGAGGTTTGTTCCAGCCTATTATCATAGAGAACTTTACCAAAAGCTTCAAACTCTTCAACAAGGTTCCAAGGGGGTTGATGAGTATTACAAAGAAATGGAGTTAGCCATGATGAGAATCAACATTGAGAAGGATGAAGAAGCTACAATTGCAAGGTTCCTACGTGGATTGCATAGAGAGATAGCCGACAAGGTGGAGATATGTCAATTCTATCAACTACAAGATGTGGGGGACATATTTATATTATGTAATTAAAAAGAATATGAAAACAATCACAAGTCATGAATCATCTATAAAGAACATGAAAATAATTACAAGTCATGCATCATCTAAAAAGAATAAGAAAATAATTACAAGTCATGAATCATTTATATAGAATATGAATGTGTGTTATTGGCCTATCTAGTCCTCAAACTATACCCCTTTGGAAACTTTGGTCCCTAAAGTTTTTTTTTTTGACTTGTATGGTCCTTAAACAATACCCCTTTTGGAAGCTTTGGTCCCTAAAGTTTTTTTTTTCCCTTATAGTCCTTAAACAATTTTACAGGTGGCCATTTTTGTCCTTTTGACCATATTCTTAAAAAATGTTACCAAATTTTGAAGCCAACGGTGAACTGACCAAAATGGAGAGGGCATTCTCGTCATTTCCTTGTTCACTGTGGTCATATTTTCATGTAGTATGCTATCATCCAAGGACTACTAAAGGTAATAGTTGGAATCAAAAGGATCAAAATGGCCACCTGTAAAATTGTTTAATGACTATGCAGGCCAAAAAAAATAAAACTTTAGGGAAAAAAGCTTTTAAAGGACTGAACTTGCCAATAACTCATGAAAAAGATAATTACAAGTCATGAAAATAATTACTGGAATTTGAAACATTTGACCAAATTGAAAAGACAAAACTGTCCAATCCCCTTCAACTTTCAAACCATCTTCTTCCTTCCACTCCTTTCATTTGAACATCCTGAGTTCAAAGCAACAACACCGCTCATTAGCAGTTGATCCTTTGAACCCTCTTCACTGCCCTAAACCCTTCTAATCGCTAGCCAAAATCGAGAACAACCTACCCCACCATCCATTGCTAGCTTCACCATTGTCAGAGAAGAAGCCAGCAAGTGGGAGATGGTCCGTTGTCACCGTCGAATGTAGACATTCGCATATACATGTGAGTTTTGGAGTTAAAAATAGTATGCTTTTTCTTCGATAGTTCCATGATCATATATGTGACGATATTAATGTGTTCTACATGTAGACAAGACTGTGTGGATTGTGCTTTGAACTGTTTTTTTTTTGCCTGTTGCATTTGAACTGTCATAGTGACAGGCCTCAATTTCTCTATTTGTTTAGTTTTTTTTCTTATGAATTTTGTTGATAATGAGGAAATTTTAAGAATATTTGGTTGCAAAATAGTTAGATAAACAATTTGGGAGCTGATAATTTTGTTTGGAAATAGGAAACTAGCTTTTCTCATTTGAAATGGTGGAAGGTGGCCATTATCTTGAACTTTGCCAATTCTTGCTTCAACCTTCGACCGATAATCCCGACCTTTCGAAGATTATACAGACCTTTAACCGATTATCTCTACCTTCGGATAGATAATCCCGACCTTTCGAAGATTATACAGACCTTTAACCGATTATCTCTACCTTCGGATAGATAATCGTGACCTTTCAAAAGAGAAAAGCTAGTTTCTTATTTCCAAATCCAATTCTCACCTCTCCAATTTTTTATCAAACTATTTCGCATCCAAATATGCTTAAAAGTTTAAATAATATTGAACTTATTAAAATTATAATAAAATAAAAATTATTCAAAATTTCATGACTATGGAAGAAGAAGAAGAAGAAATATGGCCGAGAATGGAGTTGAAAGAGATTGGACAGCTCTTCCCATTGAACTATTAGTGTTGATTGTTTCGAAGTCTGGATTGTTGGTGCCAAAAACTTCTAGCTTGCATGTACTTCATGGAACAACCCAGGGAAGGCCTATAAAGCTGCCGTTTATGATTTTCGTCATAGAGAAGGACCTCTCTTATTTGATGGTTTGGTATCTAGGTGGGATGTAGCAGTATCCCTTCAGGATAAAGATATGAAATAGAGATAGTTATTATTGATTTTGTTATTTTTAATTTTCACTAGTTTGCATTACTAGAGGTGTTAATTGGGGCTGGCATTTGGGGCCGGCCCGGCCCTACCCCACAATTTTGAAGGATTAGGTTTAAAAGTTCAAACCCCAATAACATCAAGGGCTTTTTAGCCTGGCACTGTCATTTATGATTTTCGTTGTACAGAAGAACCGCTTTTGTTTGATGGTTCTGTATCTTGGTGGGATGTAACAACATGCCTTTGGGATGAATATGAAGTAGACATAGTTATTATTGATTTTGTTATTTTTAATTTTCACTAGTTTGCATTGCTAGAGGTGTCAATTAGGGCTGTACCCTTAGGGCCGGCCTGGCCCTACCCCACAATTTTGAAGAATTGGGTTTAAAAATCCTGACCCCAATAATATCAAGGGCTTTTTAGCCTAGCCTTTAAGGGTCGAGGGTCAACAAGGGCTGATAGATTGTCGGCCAGCCTTTGGGGCCAGATATATTGGAAAGAAAAAAATTTGCTTGATAATTATTTTATTACCTACTTTTATTGAAAATTACATAGATATTATTTTTAAAAAATTATTGAAAATTGTTATTTTTTTAGTACTTACAAACTTAATGTTAATTGATTTTTTTTTTCTTATTGTTTTGATTTAAATGAAGATAAGGAGATTAAGCAAACAATGTCCAAAGCTGATTCAAACATTCTTGAACTTGGAAGCATGTCATTGAGAGTGTAGAAGAATCAATAACTCCTCTGTGTATTGAATATGATTAATCTGTATTTCATTTGGAAGTGTCCAAAAATGTTTGTTTGGTTATTTTATTTTCATTTTGAACTGTAATGATTATTAATAATGAGTTTTTCATTTTTATGTTTGGTTTGTCTATCATTTTCTACATTTTTCTCTATTTTTCTATTCAATTTTTTACTATTTTCATTTTTTTTTTTAAAATGGTGTGAAAATTGAAATTTTTATTTTTATTATTATTTTTTTTGAAAAAAATGGCTGGCTCGGCCTAACCCTTGCCCCTTGTAAGGTTGGGTTGGGTTAGAAAATGAAAATTTTGCAAACTAGTAAGAATATGAAAATAATTACAAGTTATGCATCGTCTCAACACCACCATCGCCTTAAAAAAAAATCCACACTCTCATCGACGACACTCACATTAACATTAACAAACACTCCCACTTCATTTGTCACCTCCAACATTTCTCCAAAAACTCAAGATTGTTGGGTAGATATAAGATTAGATAGGTGTCTTTCTTGAGGATGATAATTTGATAATGTAACCTTTATTTTGGGTGGTGGGGCTTCTGTGATTGTGTTTGGACAAGTTTGACAATTGTCTGATTTTCTTTTTGCATATCGTGCAACTTTTCTTCCGTCGGTGTTGTTCACTTCGAGAGAGGAACCGACTTTCTTGTGGTCTTCCTACCTCCCTTCTTGCAAACGGGGCATTGACAACCACATCTTCCAACCCTGAAATTCTATTCAAACTCGAACATAACGGAACAAGCTGTATCGAAAGTGCATTTGCCTTCCTCAATATTTCTGTGTCAAATGAATTTCCGCAACACAGAGAATAGTAGTGAGTCCCAATTTCCATATAAAAAATTAAAGATGAAAAAAAAAATTGGGATTATGATTTTAAACTTATTTTCGAAATAATATGGAAGGTCCGGAAGGTCAAACCTACCTTACAGAAGGTTTGCTTGGCCTCCCGGAAGGTCGGTTCGGCCGTTTGGAATGTCTGTTTAAATTATACAAAGGTTTTTCAATACCTGGCAAGAGCAATGGTATGTTTACACAGAATTCCTTCTAGCTCTCATCTCCGACATCCACAAGTCCTCCGAATCATATCCATAACAACAATTGCTTCATGTGGGGGGATCATCGACAACATACTCCTCCCTAACAGGAATGGGTGTAGTATGTAGTCTTTGTTGGTCAACCTTCACAGCTTCCTTCTAAATCCGTTCCACAGCACGTTTGGTAATAATATCAGGCATTGTCGCCACTGTTTCTCGACGTTTATTGAATCAACTTTAATACATACCCCTATAAAACTCGTGAGCGGATGTAATCAACAATTTCTGAGCTTTCTTGATCTCTTCATTGAAGGACTCCACAAGATTGCTTGCTATTTGGTTATATCGATTCTTTAGAGAGTAAGCACGTGACCAATCCGATTGCCTTATCTCAACATCCAACCACTAATGAACCTTAGAGTGTATATGTTGAATGTCCCCAAAGTAGTGGTCGCATTTGTGCTTATCATAGGTATATGCAGCACTGTTGAAAATCACTGCAACAAAAGTATCTTTGCACTTTGTCTTTAAGAAAACAAAAGGCATATGGAACCTCTGGATCCACTTTTCTCATTTTGTGTATTTTGCCTTTGTGTCGATCGGATGCAATTAGCAAATCATCAAGCAATCCATACAAAATTCTTAGTCGTCTTAAGAACCACTCAAATTAATCATTGCCCTCCTCTTCACCAAATTTAAATGCAAGGGAAAAAGTTTATCCGTTTCCATTCGTACAGATAGTTGCATAAATTTTGCCCTCGTGTGCACCTTTCAAGCATGTTGTATCTATGATAATGATGGGTCTCATGTACTTAAAACCCTAGACTGAAGGACCAAGTGCACAAAATGACCTCACAAAATGCTCCTCCGGCTATTCTGTGTTGGTCTCTGTGCTGGGCATTGTATGCTCCAAGAGGAAGAAGTATGATTGAAGCTATCTAAGTGAGTCCTCTGGAGTTGCATAAGTTATGTCCTTCGCACATTGCAAAGATCTCCAGGCCTTGGTGTATTCTAGGTTCACACCATAATTCTCCCACATGTTTTTAATCACATTTTTAGGACTGTGATTTGCACCGACCATTTTACCAGCATACAAACGACCAATGGTTGATTCACTTACATCCCTATTTTGACTTTGCTGCATAGTTTGAATGTAAGTGTGAGTCAAGACAAACCTATGAATCACCTATATCTCGCATCGATCTCTACACTGTGCACGGATAATGAAGGTGCAATCTTTTTTTATTCCTGCATCGTCCTCGAATCTTGCCTTATCCAAACGTACCATGTGATAGGAAATCGGTTCTCGAGTGAATATTGATCGACTGCTGTCATCAATTCATCCTTATTGTTAAAAATTGAATCCTATCGAACCACAACTGGATTTTTTTCATCTTTAGAATGATGCATCTTTACTTCCTCACCCCCAGTCCATGTCTGTGAATTGTTGAGTAGAAGGCTCCGGTATAAATTGCTCAAAAGGAACTAAGTGTCTAATCCCATCGTTGAAGTTCACGGGGACATCATCATCAGCACTGTAGATATATTCTTCTTTGTAATCATCATTATCAGCATCGGTGTGAATATTTCTGGATGGCCCAAGCTCATCGTTTAGAGGTGGGAATGTCCCATCCAAATTCCTTTCATTCGCATTAACAAAATCATCCATTGCATGATCACCAATACAGTGATGTAATCTTTCAATTTTGTTAACGACTACCATTTTAGGATCAGCTTCCCCCTACAAATACATGATCCCTTTTATATCTTCAATTTCCGTTAATTTAGTACTTCCATTGGATAATTTGGATGCAACTGAAATTTTTATGTTGAATTGGTTTAAATCAATATTCATGTAGTCTGCCATAGTTCTTTTAATATCTTCATAACTAATGTTTGGTACGACTACCGAACACTCCCTTCCACTTAGAGAACCATTATGAAGAACAATTCTAATGTAATCCATTTCTACAAGAATCCAAAGAAAAAAATATTTTGGAAAATGTACAAGGAATGATAGAAATAAAAGGGAGGAAATAACTTAATTACAAAAAAGAGCACAAGAAAAGGGTCGACATATTTTTTTTAAGAAAAAAAAGGGGACCAGAAAAAAAAGGCTTGAAGGTCGAGATGACCATATGGAAGGTCGATATAATCCCTTTGAAGTTCTAATTGATCTTCTGGAAGGTCTATTGAACTTAAAGGAAAAAATATATCTTGAATGTCGATTTAATCCTTTGAAGGTCGACATAATCCTTCAAAGGTCGACATGCTCTACTGAAAGGTCAGTTGAAATAATAAAAAGAAGGGGCTCGCAAGTCGGTTGATACTCCCGAAGGTCAACCGATACTTCAAACACTAAAGTTAAGCAACTTCCTTTCTTTCCTTCCATATACCAAACAAACAATGCAAAACGGATGACCAACAAAACCCAGAGACACTTCATTAGGGAGAGTGGATTTTTTTCAAGATCAACTTTTACCAAGTAAACTTCGTCAAGGATACAGTAACTGTATTGTCTTAAATTTGGTTTTACAACATTGCAATAGGATGTTTTGAATATTGAGACTAATATAATAATTACATGTTAAAAGTGAATAAAACTTAGCATAATATTTTTTTTTAAAAGAAAAAATTAAAATAGATACAGAATGAAAAATTATTTTTAAAATTGAATAAATTATGAAACGTGGATTTGAGTAAACTAGAAATGTTTCAAGTCAAATGGAATAGATTTGAAAACGGCCAGTTCTTTTACGCAGTGTACTCGTGTAAATAACACTAAATTTATTCAGTACCCGCTTCCAACCCTTCAACTCCTGTATCAAAATTTCTCGAAAGGGTCTTGGAAAATTTCACTGCAGCAGGTCGGTGGCGTCACTCTGATAGGTAAGGTAAGTTCTGTAGGTCGGAAACCTTCACTCTGTAATGGCTTTTAATTTGTTTCGTGGTTAAATTTACACCACCTCTTCCCTCACCCCTCTCTTTTCTGTGGATCTTTCATCTTTTCTGTAGTCTTTCCTATTCAATCGAACAGAAGCATTAGTTATACATACACATATATGCTGGGAGCTGGTTTTGGGTTTTCCATTGGTAGGAACTTCGCTCATAAATGGTTTTAACGAGTAGGTGGGAATAGGAAATTGGGAATCAAGCCTCATTAACTACTGGTTCTTGTCATGTTTTTATCAGTATTTTCTTTTCCCTGCATTAGTTTTGAATTATTGGCTTTTTTCTTAAAAGGCCCCAAATGGTTAAGAGAGGAGTCTGGTGGGTTGTAAAATTGTAAGATTCTAAGGTTTGCAAGTTGGAAAGAATATGGGATAGAAATTTATAAAATTGAGCGAGCTGACAAAGAAAATGTGCGTACATTTGAAGCTCAAGTGAGATGGTAATTCTTCCTGGTGTTCCTTCTTAACTTCCCTTTTTTAATCATATTGGTAATGTGAATCTAGTGTTCCTGCCTTCTAATTGAAAACATTAGGTAAACGCTCGTCTGTCTTTTTGACTTGCTATTTTTTTTAGCAGAAAACAGATGCTACCCTGTTCAAGATCATATGTTTTTCCTGTAAGTTTTACGTTTGGATATTTGGCTTGTGGCTACGTATTGTGGAGTTGGACAGGCAATTGACCTAACATTGATTTTATTCCATATAGTAGATTAAAACCTGAGAATAGAGAACTTAAACTCTAAAGCTGGTGTCTATTGGAAAAAAAGTTTTTAATATTTTCTTAGCTGCTTTGAGAATGTACAGATCTTTTCTGTGCATCACTCAAGAATCAGGATATTGGCTTGAAAAAGAAAAAGAAATTGTAGAGGAATTCTATGGGTTAAGCTAGAAAGGAAAGTGTTTATGTATGTACTCTGAAATCCCATAAAAGATAAAAATGAATGATTTTGCCCTATATTAGATTTGGTTTATCTATATCTAGCATCTGACTTTCTCTGTTCTTGTAAAATTTTGTTCAATATTCTATTGCGAAATGATATTTTTGGCTAGTTATTTTCACCATCTTGTAGAACTAGAAGTCAATGTTGAGCTAAGAATATAAAATTATTTATTTCATGTTATATGTCTTACTGTCTCTATGTTGTTTTGTTGGTTCATCTTGAGAGAGTGATAGTTCCTTCTAATGGTGTTGTGCATAGCCAAAAATTGTTCTTCTGGAGTAAGAATTAAGTTGTATTAATCTGGTCATGTTTACCCAACACTTCATGCTCATTCAGATGTCCATTTCTTGATTCGGCCACCGAACTTCTTCATCATTAATCTGAATTTTTTTACCCGATTATTATTATTTTTGGTTAAAGGACCACTTACAAAGAAATTAGACTTGTCTCATAATTTAGGAATTACAAACCAAATAAAATGTATTCAGCCCATGAATATGTATATATATTCGAGTATTGCACTCTTGTACAGGCTCTGATCACATTATATACACACACGCTGCTTAACCATTCGAATTTATTTTGAATATGGACATTCCTTTCTTCGGGAGATTCAAAAAGGGTGGTGAAAGTTTTCATCTCTTACCATTTGCCATTGATACCTTTCCTACATGGCTCTATCTTATTTATGATATGTGAGAAAACATGCATATAGATATTTGATCGAAATTTTTATAGTTACCGTTTAAGGTTTTTTATTACTAGTGTGAGATGGTTGATTATCAATGCCATTTAATCAAATAATTGTAAGATCTCATTCTTAGATTATCGAGAATGAGACCAAAGCATACGGAATTGCCCTTTTTGAACTTTCAAGAGAACAAAGCCTTATTATTATTTTTTTGTGTGAATAAATTTAGAAGGACTAATTTGCCCTTGAACAATAAGCACATGTCTCTCTCGTGAGACAGAGTGACCTGATTCTATTGTGGAGTGTGGATAGAAATAAAGATACGCAAATTAATTATGTATATAAATAGATGAAAATAAAGTTTATGGGTATTATGAGTGAATCATAAATAGTTGATGTGCACTTTTTGTTATTTTTCCCCATATATGTATATATATATATATATATATATATATATTTATATATATCAAGTTGCTTATGTTTTATTTAAAATATATTGTTGAACTACATTTTTTATTTTCTGGTTCTGAGTATTTACTTCTGGTGAATATTTTAATTAATTCCTATTCTTATCCTTTTTCCTGATCAATATTTCATATTTAAAATTTTTTAAAATTGTTTTATGTAGTACAGTGAAAAATATGGATAAGGAATGGGTTAAAATACCAAGTTATAGTCCTGTATACATGAATGGGGTTAACTCTTTTCTGGACTCTGCTTATACTAAAGGAAGGTCCCAAGGCGAGGAGATATTGTGTCCTTGTGCTAAATGTGGTAATGGTTGTTGGGAATCAAGGGATGTCGTGTTTGAGCATTTGGTAGGTTATGGATTTCTGAAAGGGTACATTGTTTGGGTTAATCACGGTGATAAGTTAACAAGGTACCTAGAGGAGTATAATGACTTTGAAGATCTGGTAATGAAATGGATAACATTGATGGACTATTGAAACATAGATTTAGAGAAATGACTCAGGAAGATTTAGTTGAAGACGGCCCTAATGAAGATGCCAAAAAGTTTTACAATTTATTAGAGGAGGCAAACAAGGAACTATACCCCGGCTGTGAAATTTCTCAACTTTTTCCTTCACTATTTGGTTATATTTATTGAAATGTCTTCATGGCTGGAGTAATGAGTCATTCACTGCATTATTAAAGCTCCTAAAAGAAGCTAAACCCAACTTGAATATCCCATAATCTTTAAAAAAAAAAAAAAATCCATGATAGGGGACTTGGGCCTTGATTACCATAAGATTCATGCATGTCCCAAGAATTGCAAGCTATATTGGAAAGCGCATGAGGAAGATAATTGTTGCCATGTTTGTGGTGCTTTGCGAGTGGCTGTGAATTCTTCACTTGAGAGGGAGGAAGAAAATCTCCAAGAAGAGCACAAAGTTCTACCTAAAATTTTAAGGAACTTCCCATCGATTCCAAGGCTTCAAAGGGTGATCATGGGTGAAAGAACTGCGAAATTAATAAGGTGGCATAAGGAAGAGAGAGAAATAGATGGAAAGTTAAGGCATCTTGCTGATGAGAAGCACGGAAGGACTTTGACGTTCGTTATCCTTATTTTGCTTTTGACCCACATCATGTGAGACTTGGTTTAACCAATGATGGATTCAATCCGTTTAGAACCATGAGCATTTTGTGTAACATATGGAGTGTGATTCTTATGCCATATATGTTGGGTATGTCCTGAGATCATATGATGATTTTACTTAGTTGGCATAACTTTGTATCATGATGCTACTTATATAATTATATAATTTACTTTTATGTTTGCATTTCATTTAATGAATTATATAATATCCTTATAATAGTTTATTTCTATTCTTAAAAATATCATTAATTAAGTGTTATTAAGATTAGGATATCAATAATATACTGAGACTAAGTATGTGCTGATTGATGACAGCTCTCGTGGATATGAGATATCAACTCATCACATAGGTACACATAGAGTATCGTGTACTATATTGACCCGCCATGAAATCATTTCATGTATTGTTATATGAGTGTCATGAGTAATTTCATTGTGATAATTATGTTTCATCCTTTGACTTAAGGTCATCAGAGATTCCTGCATGAAATATTGCATACTTTGATATTATCAAACGCCACTCTTATCTGAGTGGACAACAAAGGCATGTATTGAGTATGTCCTGGTTTGTGCTGTGGAATGTTGAATGTCTAAGATAGGATTTGTACCTCTCATATAACAAGAGAGCGATGTTTAGCATTCTTGGTTGAGTGAGATTATGAAATGCATGGCTATGCTTGAATAAGTAGATATGAGATATTTATCTTATTCGGTTTAATTAATCTACGCGTTGATTGAGAATTGAGATATTGAACTTTACGAGTATGACACGTGTTCAATTACGACTTCCTGGACAAAGAGATTAAGATATGTTATTTTTTATCATGGAAGGTTTTGTCTTGTCATCGACATTCTCGTTAATTGGATTGCAATAATGTGTTGCTAGACACGACTTATTATGCATGACATTAAATATCATTTATGTCAAATGCCAATTTTAAGATTACCTATCGAGTCACACATTCAAAACGTATCGCTTAATAGGTAGTATCTCGTTTGAGACCTACATGTAATTAGATAAAGTTGTTTAGGCTAATTCATGAATAGGAAATAACCAAAATATAATTACGAGTTAATTATGTGACAAATTTTTTTCAATTACACTCTGCTAGGCCTCTAGTTTTGAATTCAAATTAGAATTCAAAAACGAGATTGATTTATCCAAAAGACTTCTTATCACGAAGTCTTTTAGGATTTTCCAGATTGAACGTCACTCCCTTTTTGTTCAGTCTTTTTCTAGCAGTTCAATCATGTTTATTCCCATTGCTTTGTTTGTGAGACGTACATTGGAAGCGGACGTTCGTGTGACGAAGTAGAGGTAAAGGTCGGAGATTTTTATTGGTGACTACGAACAAGAGATTCTGATGTTCATATTATGTTTGAGAATCGAAAAAGGTAATGTCAGTACCCTCTCTAGACTCCCTTCGATCAATGATGCGTGGAGGATGTTTGTTTGTGGCCTTTCCTTAAAATATAATCTCCCAACATGGTTATGCATGAAGTCGGAGTACTTCATGTTATCCTTAGATATCCTTGGACCACTTTCACCAGTGAACAGTATTGATGTATACTTATAACCATTGACTGAAGAACTAAGAAATCTATGGGATCATGGAATGGATACATTGAATCAAACTTTTACATCTCAAGCAGCTCTTTTGTGGACTGTTAGTGACTTTCCTAGCTATGCTAGGTTGAGTTGTTGGAGCATGACGGGAAAATTACCATGCCATCATGTAATTATAATACTGATTCGACTTATTCGAAGCATAGTTGAAAGATGTGTTATATGGGTCAGTGGGTTTTCTTGCCTGAGAGTCGTGATTTTAGATGGAATACAATGGATTTCAATGGAAAAGAAGAACACTAGGCAGCTCCTATTTCTTTAGAAGGTACGGAGATATTGGAATTGTTGCAAGACTTCACTAATTTATTTGGAAATATGCGGCAAAAAAAAAAAAAAAAAATGCATCGATGGTCCTTGGAAGAAAAAATCCATCTTTCTTTGAGTTGTCATGTTGGAAGCATAACAAATTACATGGCAATCTTGATGTAATGCATATAGAGAAAAACATCTTTGATAATGTGAGATTGACTTTGTTGGACATACTAATGAAGACAAAGGACCATGTCAATGCTCACCTTGATTCGCAAGAGTTGGGAATTAGAAAGCAAGTTCATCCGAGACCAGTGGACCAAGGCATGAAAGTTGAGTGCGCAAAGGCATGTTTTAGCATTAAAAAAAATGAAAAATCTATTTTTTGTGGTATTTTAAAGGAAGCAAAAATACTTGACGAGACATGCAACAAATATCTCAAGGTGTATTCACCAAGATGGCCTAAAAGTTTCTGGGCATAAAAGCCACGATGCTCATTTTATGTTACACTACTTGTTGCCTGTAGCAGTGAGAAGCTCATTTCCTTATCATGTTGCCTACCCTCTTATACGTTTATTTTCCTTTTTCATTCCATATGTCAAAGAGTCATTGATGCGAAAGATTTGGATACCTTAGAATTTGAGATTGCCGAAACACTATTCTCACTTGGAGAGAATGTTTCCACCACCATCTCTTTTTGATGTAATGCTTCATTTTCCAATTCACTTACCAAGTGAGATAAGATTAGTTGGTCCCGTGATGGATGTATTCAAAAGAAAGAGATTTGGATGGTTGATGGATTATGTGGGAAATAAAGCTCGTTCAAAAGCTTCAATTGCATATTGATACTTGGTTGAAGAATGCTTGACATTTTTTTTCTCATTACTTGAAATCTAGTATGGAGACACGATGGAATAGTTCGTCAAGAAATGATGTTACAAGTGAGCTTTTTGATGCTGCACTTCCTAAGTTTTTCTCACCGTTATCCTATTGGAGGGAAGAAAAGGGGTAATTTGTTTACATTGGACACTCATGAAAACCTCAAAGCACATCGGTTTATCTCGTTCAATTGGGAAGAAGTTCAACCTTTCCTTAGGTAACAATTACTTTGACCTTTAAATTATTTTAATTGCATAATGATTTGAGTAATTATTCTAACAAATTCATCATCATGTAGAGAACATGAAAATATCATAAATATCGGAAGAGGGGAAGAAAGTGGAATAGAGAAAAAACTCAAAGCCATGATTTTGTTGAGTGGTTCGATATTCGAGGACTAAAGGAGGATGTCTCAAATCATATTAAAGAGCTTTCTTGATGTGATCTCCAATTAGGAAGTTCTTCATTCATTTCAAATTGAAAACCAATCCATGGACTTCCTGCAATAGATTCAAGCTAGAAACCATTGATCATACTGTCTTCCAACATGAACTACTGGATTGAATTTCATTAATTAAATTCAACACTCTAACCAAGCATTGAAAATCCTAAGTAGTTAGATTAAGAAGCCTAGAAAAGTCTAAGAAGAACACTTAAGAAAAGGATTGTTTGATCCAAAAGGATTTTCACAATTTGATTGAAAGTTGTTTGTAAGAAAGTTGGTTGGCTAACTATTACAATAAGAGGTCATTTATAGTCTAACAAGTAAGAAGCCCTAATAAACTTTTAAAATAGTTCAAAAGACCAAGAAAAGACAATAAAAATCAAATTAAACAGTTCAAATTGAGTCAAGATCGAATTAGGCATCAAATTGGAAGTTTAGGTGACCAAACTACATTTTGAGGGACTAAAACAGAAGTTGAAGGACTAAATTGGCACCATCCAGGGCCGAATGGACGGCCGGATATGTTTTGGAATTTTTCCATTTCTTGCTCATTTGGCTTGTTTTCTTAACCCTTCTTTGATACAATCTCCTTGGATTGCAATGACATGATTGTGGTTGTATCAAGATAGGCTTCACAAGTCGTCTTCATCCTTTCTTCAAGATTTAACTTGAAATATAAATCTTTGTACCTATGCTTCATTCCAAACTTGTAATCTTCAAAGTTATTCTCATATTCCTCCAAGGCAACTTTCAAAGGTAACGAGAACTTCTTTTTCCTTGAAGCATCAACCTTATACTTAAAGTATAAGTTCTTGTAATTGCACATCAATCTCTTCATCTCACATCTCTGCATTTCATTCTTTCAGTTCTGTCTTGTAGCTCCATTTTTGTGGTTGAACTTGAAGTATGGAACCTTATGTTTGAAGCCTAGTAACTCTAATATTCTATTTTCCTCATATGAAAGTTTCCATGAATCCTTCAATTCCAAGGTTTCTCTTTGATCTCCATCATTTCTACTAGAGGCCCAAACTTTGTTGTAAAAAGACTTTTAGGTTATATTATATAGGGATATAAGTTTCATACTAGGTAACATGATGCAAGATGCAAAACACGAAATAGTGGTGTCACTTTGTTGTCAATCACTCAAAGCTTTGCTAGTGGTAAAGATTAGAATCTCACGACAAATGCAGTGACTTATTATTGTGCAATTAATGATATAATTAAGTTTGACTATTTTTGTAACTTCAAATTTGTCTTATTCAGATATGATTGGGTTGAAATTGATGTGATTTTGAGTTGAAGTTTCTCATTATCTTAGTCCAACTCTTGATCCATCAACAAATAACTCAAATTTCCCAAGACTCAACAAGAGATTCAAGCTTAAAATAGATTGACGTATTGTTAATGTTAACAATAAACCAATCTCTTGATTTGATAGCCAATTTCAATCCCCAAGCCAATTAATTTAAAAGTCCTTTTGTAGCTTCTTAAGAACCCTAGAAAAGTTCATAAGAAAACTCATTCAAAGATCAAGTTTGATCTAAGAAAGAAAAGTCATTGATAGTGAATTGTGTTTGTAGAGTGTTATATAAAAGTTATACGTAATATAAAGATAAGGAACTATATATAGCTCTCAAGTCCTAAATTAACCTAATAACTCTTGTTTAAGGTAATTAGACAAAAGTATATTTAATACATAATCAAAATAACAAGAAGAAATCAAGAAAAATACAAAATTTCAAACATCGGCGAGGTTGGAACAGTGGAGACTAGCACCAGTTTTGTGATTCGTTAGGGCCAATATCTTGTCCTTTTGCTGACGGCTGGTTTGGTGGAGGAATCGGGGCTGACCGGCGCCACTGATTGGTGAAGGTTAGTGCACCAGGTGCCCATTTTTGGGCTTTTCCTTGGCTTGTTTTTCCTTGTTTGCTTGCTTTGATTTGGCTTCAATTGGTGCCCTCATGGACATTCTTTAAGCACATTTAAACATGTATTCAAGCCTCCTAAATCCTCATATAAGTCTCCATTCTTGAATACATCACAAATCTCTCCAACTTGCCAAGTTCCTTAACTTTTGGAGAATATATAGTTCCTTAATTAACTTTGTAATCCAAACAACTTATTCCACAAACACTTTTATATCAATTAAGAAAATCCTTTTGGATGAAACTCCTCTTTTCTTGAGTGTTCATCTAGTTACTCTTTTAGGGTGCTTAGTGAGACTCTTGAATTCGTTAATACTTGGCTAAGGTAATTGAATTGGGTTATCGAAATCCAAATTAATAGATCATATTGAAAGATCATTAGGGTCATTGGTAATCTAACTTGAACCTCTTATGAAGTCTTGGGAATGATCTCAAATGGGTGTGTCTTTAATGATTTTGAATGAAGAATCTATGTCAATTTTGACATCACATCATCTTTTTGATATTGAGCCAGGTTTTTCATCAATAGGTTTGCCTATCTTTAATTGGTTTCTTGTTTAAGTGTCAAGATCATGTTGTTTCTTTGAAATCCTATGATCTTATGTGATTTTAGTGTTTGTTCTTTTACATTAATCCTACTTCTTGTCTTGTGATCCATTGTGACTTGTGAAATTGTGTCCAAGACCAAAAATCAAGGCCAATTCAATTTGTTTCGGGATTCTACTTTTTCTACTCTCTCTACAAAAATAGAAAGTAGAAAAAAGAGAGATCAAAGATCTCCACACTGGTAAAAAGTCAAAAAATAATCTATCAAAAAAAGTGATCAAATTCTTAATTGAGGTTGCGGTACCGTTTGTGAAGTTGAATTCTATTGATATGTTGATCAAATTGATGGGTAGAGCTTGAATTGTGGTATATTGGATTGAATTGCCTATTTGTCTATTGGAAACTTGTTATTGGGACACTTGATCACATTGAAATTGTTGAAAAATTGGATCACAACTCTTTGATCTCAAGGTGTTTGATAAATTACCTTTTATCTATTTTCCTTGAATTTTAAGTGTGTGATCTATTGTCTTGTGGTCAATGATCATCTTTTTTGAAACTCTTATCTCTTTGAATCTTATATATAGGAAGACATGAACTATTTACTTTGAGTTTTTGATGTTTGATTTAGAGAGGTAAAAGGTGAAAAGAGGTGAGCACATTATTGTGAGAAAAAGCCATTTCTCAGAGAGATACATGAGTGGATTGTGAGGACATACAAATTCCCCTATTTTTGTTTGTTCATTCTGTAGGAACTTCATGGATAAATCTTCATCTCAATCATCTTTTTATGGAGAAAGAAGGGAGACATCATTATGCAAGAACAATAAAGAAAGAACGACTAAATAGAAAAAAAAGGTGGAAATTTGTGAAAACTCTTCGGTTTTCGAGAAAACGACTAAAGTCGAAAATTATCAATAATCAAAAGCTGTCAAAAACTGAGATAAACAAAATATTGATAACCTAAACCGAAACATAAACCTAATTGGAAATTTTTTAAAAAAATTATGAAAATATCCCTAAAAATAAAAAAACCCTTGAAAGTCTATCAAGGCGACTTTGGATGGTCGAAAAAGGCCTTGCTTCACAACATAGCAGTAAATCTTGCTTGTTGGGCCGTTTCGAGTCATCCAGCCAAATTTGAGCCTATTTTGAACTCGGACAAATGCCTCGAGAATAGTACCCAGGCATCATCCTCCCTGGCTAGCAAAAGAATCGCCTCAAATTTGACTTTTCCTCGCCAATTGCATCAACTACTAAATATTCCTTGTCCTCAGACTAGTAAGGTGACAAGTCAGCAACTTGAAAGTGCCCGACACATTGTCGTTGCCTGGCAAGTCAATTTTGTACTCTTGTAGGCATTGTCATTAATCCGCTCCAGCACCTTGAATTTCCCATTTGCGCCGCTGCAATTTGCCAAATCTACCTACCGAAAACCTCTCCTTCCTCAGTTGAATCCAAACCAGATCACCCTTCTTTAACACAACCTTCTTCTTATGCTTGTTGACCCTTTTCTTGTACTGTAAGTTCTACTAATTAATCCGATCATGGACCTGGGAATGCAACTCCTTGATTTGCTTAGGATGCTCCTCCGCATCCGAACTGAACTGGTGATGGACTGGTAATGGATTAAGGTCTAGTGGAGTAGCTAGATTGTGTTCGTAAACAATCTCGAACTGACTCTTTCCCGCCATCTGATTCACTGAACGATTATACACAAATTCGGCCTGGGGCAGCACCAACTCCCACTACCATGGACTATCTCCGAGTAAACTTCACAACAAGTTTCGCAAAATTCTATTCACCACTTCCATTTATCTGTCCGTCTGTGGATGATGAGAATAACTGAACTGCAATCTGGTGCCCAAATGCCACCAAAAAGTTAGCCAAAAATGATTGACAAATTTCACATCTCTCTTACAAGTGATCAACTTAGGAACTCCAGGTAATTTGACAACCTCCTATGAAGCCTAGGAAGCATCAAACGTCTTGTTGCCGGGAAGAAAATGTGCCATCTTCGAAAATATATCTACTACTACCATAATCGAATTCTTGTTTCTCTGTGTCCTTGGCGGCCTCCAAACAAAATCTACGCTAATGTCTTCCCAAGGTGCCAACGGAATAGGTAATGGCAAACACAAACCAACATTGCTACCCTTAGTTTTAGCAATATAACAGATCTTACACCGCTGAATACAACGAATCACGTCCTGCTCCATCCTAGGCTAATAAAAATGCTCTCGCACCAATGCCAACGTCTTGTCAATCCCAAAATGTCAGGCCAATCCTCCGGCATGACGCTCATCTACAATTGCTGCCCACAACGAACAATCAGGAACGTATAACTGATTTCCTCGAAAAAGAAACCGGTCCTGTATCTTGAACAAATACTGTAGCCAAATCTGGCACTTCTCCCAAATGCCCTTAAACTCCGGATCATCGCTATACAAATCAGAAAACAAATCAAATCCTAATACCTAGACCTGCATCATGTTCAACATTGAATGTCTCCTGCTCAACGCATCTGCCACTCGATTTAATACACTAGCTTTGTGCTGAATGGAGAAACTGAAAGCTTGTAGAAACTATACCTACTTTCTGTGTCGTGCATTCAACTTGTGTTGTCGATTTATAAACTTCAAGGCCTCATGACCCGAAAAGAAAATAAACTCCTTGGAAACAATATAATGCCTCCAATGTTCCAAACTCCTCACAATTGCATAAAACTCCTTATCATATGTTGAATATCGATGCTTTGCCTCGTTAAGCTTTTCATTGTAGAAAGCTACTGGCCTGCCTCGCTGACTTAACACTCCTCCAATTCCCACTGCTGAAGCATCACAATGTACTTCAAAAATTTTAGAAAAGTCATTTAATACTAAAACAGGCAATCGAAAAGCTAGTAGAAAGACAGTCCATACAAATTGACCTTTTGCTTCAATCTCTGATTCCCACCTTTTGCATCAGCAATCGAAAAGCTGAATCTTCCTGGGCATTCCATACAAATCGACTCCCCTTCAAGCAATCACTCAATGGCGCAATGATGGAACTGAAACACCGGATAAATCGCTGGTAGAAAATCACCAGTCCATGGAAACTTCGGACATCAAACATCGTTTTTGGCATCTCCCAATTTAGAACAGCTTTCACCTTGGTAGGATCCATCCGAATTCCTCCACCCAGTACAACATTACCTAAAAATGTCACTTGATCCGTCAACAAGTGACACCTTTTCAGATTTGCAAACAGCTTCTACTTTCTTAGTGCCTCAAATACCTCCCGCAAGTGCTGTAAATGTTGCTCAATGGAAACACTAAAAATCAGGACATCGTCAAAGTACACTACCACAAATCGGCCAATAAATGGAGGAAACACCTGATTCATCAACCTCATGAAGGTGCTGGGCACGTTTGGCAATCCAAACTGCATGACCATCCGCTCGTAGAACACATCTCGCATCTTAAACGTGGTCTTCCACTCATCCCCTAGCCGAACCCGAATCTGATGATATCCGTTCCTCAAAACTATTTTTGAAAAGACAGACGCCCTATGCAACTGATCAATCAAGTCATCAAATCGAGGAATCGAAAATCTCTAGTTGATGGTTATCTTATTCACCACCCGACTATCAATGCACATCTGCTACAATCCATCTTTCTTCAGAATTAATAATGCTGGCATTGCACAAGGACTCATACTCTCTCGAACAACCCCTCTTCCATCAACTCACCCACTTGCCTTTGTAACTCCTCATGCTCCTTAGGACTTATGTAATAGGCTGCTTTATTTGGAATAACAACACTAGGCAGGAAGTCTATACAGTGCTGAATGTCCCTCAGGGGTGGCAAACCCGCAGGCAGCTCCTATGGTATCACGTCAGCAAATTCCCACAGTAATGGAATAATCTGCTCGGGAAACTTTGAATGATCTATATTTCATTCCAAAACAACCAAGGCAAAAATTTCCATTACCTTGTTCACCTCCTCATGGAAATCAACCCTGGACAATAGAACCTTTACGCCTCCTTCCTCAAATTAGAAAGACCCAACGTAATGCTCTGGCCATCCTTGTTGAAGTGTAAGTGTTCCGAAACCCATAATGCTTCGTTCGTCGATCATATTGCCACGGCCTCCGTAGCAGAATGTGACAAGCATTCATAGGAACAACGTCACACCATACCTCATCAGTGTACCGATTCCCAATCGAAAAGTGAACCAAGCACCGCTTGCAGACTTTTGCTCTTCTTCAACCTCGACAATTTGTAGGGCTATGGATGCTCAACTGTTTCTATCCCAATTTCTCAACCATTGTCGTTGAGACTACGTTCTCGCAACTGCAGCCATCAATAATCATGTTACACACCTTTCCCCGGGTAGTACACTGAGTATGGAAGATGTTATGTCGCAACCAAGACTTGTCTTCTGCCGCTGCCACACTTTGCACTCCCCGAATCATCAAGGATTCTCCTGAATCTACACACATAACCTCCTCCTCGATCTGTGCATCATCAGGGTCCCTTTCATCAACGTCAACAACCGGCTCAAGAACCTCCTCGCTGAGTGTCACGAACTGCCTATTTGGGTCATTTGCGACAAAGTGTCCAATACCCTGACACTTAAAACATCTCTTGGTCACCTCCGTCGTTGTCGCCTCTTTATTGGTTCTGCCATGCTGACCTTTCTTGGCACCCCTATTCACAGCCGCCGCCTCCGTTGAAGATGATTATCCGCTAGGTTTGTTCTGGAATCTACTTGGAACCCTAGCTCCCGAACCGTTCCTCTTCCGTCTAAGCTGCCCTTGGACCTTTAGGGCCAATCTACAAACATCTTCATACGTCCAATATTGCTGCAGTTGAACCACATTAGCAATCTTGAACTTCAAACCTGCAAAAAATCGAGCCATTGTCTGCTCATCTTTTTCGACGACGTCACACCTTATGCGCAATCGATCAAATTCCGTAATGTACTGCTCCACTGACAATTCTCGTTGCCTAACGAAATGGTATTCAATAAATGCCTCTTGCTAATAGTGAGTCGGCATGAACTTGTTTCGCAACAGTTTCTTTATCTTATCTTAAGTTGAAATTTTCGACTTCCCTTCTCTTGTGTGTTGCTTCTTAACATGCTCCCACCAAATCGAAGCATGCTTTTGCAATTTAATCGCCATGATCTTAACCTTCTATTCTTCCCTCAAATCTCAAAGATTGAAAATTCGCTCAATAGTATGTAACCAATCGATAAATTATCAGGATGCACCCTACCTTCAAAATCAATGATGTGATTCACTTGAATTATGGTCGGAATTTCAACATCCATCTATCCAAACCCAAGGTCACTCATAATCTGAAATTTTGCCCAAGACTTCAACAAGAGAT
>JAOXNR010034489.1:5722-15985 GCA_028571225.1 Parsonsia alboflavescens | reverse complement strand
TATATATATAAGTGCTAATTTAAAAATTCAAGTGCTTAGCCAATCCAAACATTCCTAAAAATAATAATTCTATAGAATCGGACATTGAGGAAATTCCAGTTCGAAGGAACAAAGGTGTTTAAATTGTACTCCCTCATCCTCTGTCATTAAATATAAGTCATAAGTCTTCGTTTTGCAAAGATTAAGGTAATTTTTTCCTAAACTGTAATCTAATCATGCTTTCAAAAATCTGAACATCATTTAATGAGTATATCATTTGGGATAATATATAAAAAATGCATTCAAATACAAAATTAACTAATAATAATGACTTATAATTAACAAAAAGAAAAATTAATTAGAATGATTTATATTTAATAATGAAGAAAATAATGAATACCGTTAGCAATAATAGTGGAAAAAATAATAAATATTAATTAAGTTATATTTTTACTTAATTTCTCAATTTTAGAGTGACATATTTCGATATGTAGTGATGAACAACAAAATCTTATCATAACAATGGAATTACGATCATAAGAATTGAAAAGGTAAGTGATCGGTAGAAATTTAAATTTTATTCAATGTGCATGTATGGCATTACGTTTTGGATAAAATTAGTATCTTTTCATCAGTATCCTAGTCAGTAGTCAGCATCTCATGGTTTAACATGATCCGAAACAACGAAGGGCCAACACGGAACTGCTCACGCGAGAGATAATCCGAATGATGGAATAGTGACAACAAAATGAATGTGGTGACCGTGGGCTGCGGTGTGTGGACTACAGTAAGATTTGCTTTGGATGACATCAAGATTTCCGTAACACTATGACTGAGATGGGTTTAATGGGGCCCAGTAACGATTCTCACCCTGGCAATTCAACCAGAATAGATTGGGAAAGGAGAGAAAAGAACTTTATACTCAAGGGCGGAGGCCACCCCTGAAGCAAACACGTGACCTAATTTCCTCACAAAATCTTGATTAGGCCTTTTTATGTCCCATCAAAATCTTGCTGATGATTTAATGGACCTCTGAAATAGACGGCCCAAATTTAAAGATAAATATATATATATTCAATTTTGCTAAGACACGCTCTTCCATCGTTATCGTAACGGAATTCTTGTTATAATGCTCATGCAGTTAATCAAGCGGAGCAAGAATTTCGTTACGATAACGGTTAAAGCGCGTATTAAAGTGCACTTCGGAGCATGCCTTAACAAATCAGTATATATATTTATATATTAATATGAAAAATATTCCGAGACTAAATGAATTTACAATATGAAATATTCCATGTGTATATTCACAATTCACATATAGTTAATTTTATATTGATTATCTAAATACACGTATGAGCATTTTATATAGTAAATTTTGTTACTTTCCATGATATTTTTTGTGTGTATATATATAGGGAGTAATGTTATAGAGTGTATTAATATACTTCGTATACAATGTACAGTAAAATCTCTAACGGTTAAAGTTAATTGTTAGAAAATTATTTTTATATATATAAGAAAATATTATGAAGTGTTATTGAGTATATCTCATGGAATTCTCTAATTTATTTTGTAAAAAAACCTAAAATAAAATTTAATTAAGTACCTGAAGTGTTTTGTTTATCAGTTTAATTTATTAAAAAAAAAATTTATATAGATAAATTTATTTTTTCTTAACAACTGATCGTTAGAAACTTAATCATGACACTTTATAAATTATTGTGCTCTATAGCATTCCGTTGTAGTACTATATATATATAAAAGAATGAAAAATTACTATATAGCATTACTATATTCCGTGCTCTGCATATATTTAAAATTTTTTTTATTTTATCTAACTTCCATTTTCTTTTTAGTAGAAATGCTATTTATGATTTTTGAAATCTTCTACATTAATATTACCTTTAATTGATACTACTAAAGTTGATACTTCCCACGACGGCGAAAGAGAAAGATGGAATAAGAGAGAAGAAACCCGAAAAAGGAATTAATGACGGTATTTATTTTGAGAAAATTAAAATAATGGCCTCATATATTTATGTTAATTATGAAATCTCTTGAATACATATGAAACATAAGTATAGAAATTTCAAAATTTTATGGCTTTAATTATTGTAAATCACACCTTAAATGTTCTTCTTAACAATAATAAAATTGAGTATCAGCTTTCTTAAAAGTACATCCTACTGCTTTTTTTTTTTTTTAATTTTAAAAAAAGAAATATAATATGAAAAGTAACCATGATGTCTCGGCGGCAGATAGTAATTTTTCGTTGGAAACCAGCATTTAGATTTATCAGCAAATTATCCATATTGTTTTATCCTTAAAATAAATTTTTTTCTGCTTAATCTATAGTATATCAATTTACAATAACCTGCTGATTTTTAACACACAGAAATCAGAGATGTGATGGTCTATATATTATACTACCAGTATCAGATAAGTGCTCATATATATCGGAAATGAATATATGATCGTAATAATAGCATATTTTAGAGTCGGAACAATGTGGGAAAAAAAACAGGGCATAAAAATGCTTACTGGCCATGGAGATTTTCAGTGCCTCATTTCAGGAGAAGTTCGTTACTCATTATTGCAACTCTCACCGAAGACTGATTCCACCGTCTCGGTTATATATACACAACAAATATAACATAAAATTATTAAATGCAGCTCATAAATATTCAAGATTTGTATTTCTTCTTGAAATTTTGTTGCAGAGAGTCAGTCAGTCCGTCTTAGTTTGGGTTTTCTGTTTTTTCTTAAAGATTTTTTAGATTCTTAATATTGTGTTTTCTCTTCTCTGATTTGTAATAAGAGTAGCAGTGGTGCAGAGAGAAAAGAAGGGGGGCTAGAAGATCTTGAAAAGTTTCTCTTTTTTTTTTACACAGAGGGAGTTTTTTTAGCTTTCTCCCCCATAAATGACAACAAGTTTCACTGGCTTTGGTATCTTTCCGGTAGTGTATTTCCTGCCTGGATCGCCGTATCTGTTCCTGGACACTCGCTCCTCCCCCTCGCCGGAGTCGGACACTACTCCGGAAGTCATTGTTATCTCGGTCACCAACTTCCTTAAAAGGTTAGGAAGTTTGGCTTCTGTCCTCTCTTTTGCCCCCTGTTTATGTATAGCACAACCCGATTTCAATTCAGAATATAAAATTAGTTCAATCAGTCTTTAGTTAAAAAAAATAAAAATAAAAATAATATCAGATGATTTTATATAATCTCAGTAGAATAGTATTTCTCTCTGACAAAATACATACAAGTATCATAACAATTTTGTTTTGTTTATTTACATAGTATGAATTCTGATTTTTCCCCCAAATTTTGGAATGTTCTTGAGGATCTGTTTCTGGTGAACTATGACGTGGGAATACGTAGAAAATTAACCTTAATTGTGATTGTGAAATGAACCGAGGCTGAGTTCATCAGAAACATTACATGAGGACTGCAAATGCCCGATGTGTGCAAGAAGACAACACCTGTATTATAGACTTTATAGACTCTAAAATGTGTGATTTTTCAGTGAACTAATGACCATTTCGTGGCCTCAAACTCTTCTAAATGAACCTGCATTTTCCATTTTTCTTTTTCTACCAGAGTATTTGCAATTAATTTGGAAAATGTCCCACCACCCATGTCGCTCTCACTGTTTGTCCTTGCTTTCCCTATATATTTTCTGCTATATTTCTCACAAATGTTCCAGCAAGCTTCTTGCTTTCTGTACAAGTCTCCAGCTTCCTTCTATTTGGCATTGTCCATCGCATCTCTGATATTGCGCAAGTACTTCACTGCCTAATGCACTTCTCTTCATTTCTCTTAGGTTCATAGTTAACGAAGTTTTGTATGATCAACTGATCTTTTTTATGCTATTTTTTAGAGAATATCTTGAAGGGCTGCAATGGAGTCGCCTAACAGGGCTGTTGAGCAACATCAAGAACAACAACAACAACAACAACCACGACAGGTTTAACAAATTGCATTTTTCTCTTGTCAATTTTACCTACAAAATTGGTGAAGGAAATATATGGATTATGTCACATTTGAATAGCAAATGGTCAATTCTCTATTCAAAGTGTTCTTGTCTGTATGTTATTTCCATTTGAATTGAAATTTTTAGGCTATAAAATTTCCATTGAAGGAGTTTTTTAAATTAACCAATTCAGGAACCGGATGAGAATGAGATTTCTAGTGCTGGACCGTTAGACACAAGTGCACATTCTGATAGCAACAGTCAGGGAAAGAAAAATGGTTTCTTTTTCAATAAATGCATGCAGAGGAAAAGCTCAGGAGGCTGGAGTTGTGCATTTCTCTTACTCGGTATTTCTAATTTCTAAGCATTAAATTGATACAATTATTACTGATTAATACATTGGTCTAATGTCTTGAATTTTTTTTTTTTTTTGTTCTTCTCTAGCAAATCAAGGTCTTGCAACGCTAGCTTTCTTTGGTGTTGGTGTAAACTTGGTTTTATTCTTAACAAGAGTCATGGGACAGGACAATGCTACTGCAGCCAATAATGTAAGCAAATGGACTGGAACTGTCTACCTTTGCTCATTGATAGGAGCATTCCTTAGTGATTCTTATTGGGGGCGATACCTAACATGTGCAGTCTTTCAAGTGATTCTTGTCCTGGTAAGTCAAGAGTTTTGATCCATTTACTTTGATAATTCGGTTCCTTCCTTCTCTATGATTATGATTTCTAAGTTAAACTTTTGGTAATTTAAACTAGGGTATTGTGATCCTGTCCGTTTCATCTTGGCTTTTGCTGATCAAGCCTCCTGGATGTGGTGATGGAATAAGCATGTGTGGTCCCACATCCACACTTGGCACCGCAGCTTTTTACTTGGCAATATATCTGGTGGCCTTTGGATATGGTGGACACCAACCAACACTTGCAACGTTTGGATCGGATCAGTTTGACGAGTCAAGTGCAAGACAGAAATCAGCAAAAGTTGCATTCTTCTGTTACTTCTATTTTGCTCTCAACCTTGGATCACTATTCTCAAATACTATATTGGTTTATTACGAGGATAATGGTAAGTGGACGCTTGGATTTTGGGTGTCAGCTGGTGCTGCAGTCATAGGCCTGGTCTCATACTTGTTTGGATCTCCTTGCTATCGATACGTTAAACCATATGGGAACCCTTTGCCAAGAGTTGCACAAGTATTTGTTGCTGCAGCTCGAAAGTGGGGCATGACACTTCCTCCCAGCGATGAATTGTATGAGGTTGAAGGATCACAATCTGCTATTAAAGGAAGCAGAAAAATTCTTCATTCCGATGATTTCCAGTGAGTAGTTGAAACTTAAGTACATCTTTTTTCATATTTTCCTTTCATTCACGTAACAAGACAAATAATTTTGTTTTTCTTTTTAATTGTTAGTTGTTTAGACAAAGCAGCAATAATAGCAGAGGAAGACAGAAGGGGTCCAGCAAATCGATGGAGACTTTGCACAATAACTCAAGTAGAAGAAGCCAAATGCATAATCAGGATGATACCTATCTGGCTCTGTACTATCATATACTCTGTGATATTCACCCAAATGGCATCACTTTTCGTCGAACAAGGTGCAGTAATGAATCGCGACATTGGGAACTTTCAACTTCCAGCTGCCAGTATGTCTGCTTTCGACATATGCAGTGTTCTTCTCTGCACAGGAATCTATCGCCAAATCCTCGTTCCCCTGGCTGGCAGACTCAGTGGAAATCCCAAAGGATTAACAGAGCTTCAAAGAATGGGAGTTGGCCTAATCATAGGAATAATGGCCATGGTTGCAGCAGGTCTAACGGAGATCCAACGACTCAGAAGAGTAATCCCTCATGAACACTCGAGTTCTTTAAGCATATTCTGGCAGATTCCACAGTATGTATTTGTAGGTGCATCAGAGGTGTTCATGTACGTTGGACAACTCGAGTTCTTCAATGGACAAGCTCCTGATGGGATCAAAAGCTTTGGAAGTTCACTGTGTATGGCCTCGATGTCGCTTGGGAATTTCGTGAGCAGTATGCTGGTAAACATGGTGATGGGAATCACAGCAAGGGGAGACAGCACAGGATGGATCCCAGAGAATCTGAATGATGGGCATATTGATAGATTTTACTTCTTGATTGCAGTTCTGACTGGAGTGGATTTTGTTATCTATATTATATGTGCAAGGTGGTATAAATGCATTAATCTTGGTGATGAGGGCACCGTTGCAGTGGATCAAAATGGAGAAGGAAAAGAAGAAGAACAGGCAGATAATGTTTGAGTCTTAAGGAAAAATGAGTTCTTTTGAGTTTACATTGTTCTTTGCACTTTCTGAGTTTGATTAGTAAAACTGAGAACTTATGTATTTGGAATAAGACAAGAAACTCTTTGTCGTTAGGTATACAATGATTTGTGAAGGGTATAATTGCTTCTTCTATTTGAGTGTTTTCCATTATCTACATGAAATGAGAGTAAAAAGAACCATTATCATTTGTTGCAAACTTGTCTCAAGAATGTTGAATTTATGTTTTGCATTTTTTTTCTGAAAAAAAATTATATGCTCCCTTCGTCCCTATTTACTAATGATTTAATATTAAGGTAAAACTTTTTTTTTTCTTCTAAAATATCTCTACAGAGAAGAATATTAAAAAAGAAAGGCAGATAAATGCTTTATGAAGGAATTTGTAATATTGGAAAAAAAATATGAATAAAATATCTATTAAATTACCAATAATGACTCATATGTGGAGATAAAAAAAGTGACATCAAATAACTTGTAAATGGCGACAAAGGGAGCAAATTTTTATTTATTTATTTAAATCATTCAACCAAGATTAAAAGGTATTTTGATTATTCAGTCCAATTATGTGTACTTTTCAAATTCCCATACTTCTAATGAAAATATTTTCTTTAGAGATGAAAATAAAGTAAAATGAGAAGTTATATGATAGAATAATAGAAAATTGAAGGGTTTAGTCCCTAAAATTTCAGATTTTGGTGATTATGGTCTCCAAAGGTTTTTTTTTTACCTTTTTATAGTTCCCAAAATATTTTCCTCCAACGATATCTAGGGTTTCAAATTTCCGTTGTTCCACTCCTTTTTGAAAATGACAACTTCCTCAATCGAAACTTCTTCAAATTTGATCAGCAAACGCATCAAAAGTCTTGATTGGTCGACCCCATTAAATACTCCCTGAATACTCATCCATCTCTTGTTTTTCTATCTGTACTTTCGAGTAGATTCTTGAGAGAGAAAAAAAGATTAATATGAATTTAATTCATACTGTTATTTTTGGCTGTAGTATTGTCCTTGTTTTCCTGGCTGCAACTTTGCTCTAGCTTCAATCTTCTCCCCCATTTTTGATATGTTATTGGGCATTGGCGTTATTAGAATTTTACTAAGATTCAATTTTTTTCACAATGATGTTGGATTTTATAAGAGCTTTGATTTCTTGTTTTAATGGATGATATGTGAAAAGATAAAATCAAAACCCTAGATATCACTGGAGGATAGCTGGATTTATGTCGAAAAAAATAAAAAGGATCATAATCACAATTTGAAAATATTTTGGAGACTATAAAAGGGAAGAGAAAAACTTTTGGAAACCATAACCACCAAAATATGAAATTTTGGGGATTAAACTCACCAATTTTCCTAGAATAATATAATGACTTATTACGATGTAATTTCAAACAAATAAAAAAATTTTATGATTGTAATTTTTCAATAGAATTTTCATTGATAATTTCTAAACTACATACAAAGGTTTCTAGAAACATAACTTGTATTTTTCAACCAACAAAGAAAGAAAAAAGAAATTGTAGTCTATTTTGATAAAATAAGGAGGTTCATTTTTTAAAATAAGGTGAAACTTTTAAAATTCTTAATGAAGGTTTACATAATTATTGCAAAAGTAGAATTTTTAATGTGTGCTTTCTTTCTTCCCATTTGTTGGTTGTAGTATTGAAAAAAGTAGGATAATCAAATGGCTTTGAAAGAAGCAAAAAGGAAGTTGATTATAAAAGGTTAAGATAGGAAATCTATCTACCTTTTTGACAATAGAATGTATAAATGAAAATTAGAATGAAACAAAAGATCTCCCAAAGTGACAATTAAATTGAAATAGAGGGAGTGCATAAGAATAAATAAAAAACAAAAGAATTCTATTTTGTGCTACACAATATTTTTCTAATCTTACCACAAATGATATCTCACCACCTTATTTCTTCTCATTTGTTTTTGGACAAATATTCATTTATATCCAATAGGTTTTACATTGTTGTTTGAGCTACGGCTCTCATCATATAGTTTGGCTAGAGAAACTAATTCAGCCTTAATTACTTCCTCTCATTCACGTGAATTTTGTCTTTGACCACATTCAATAATAGTTTGCGGTTCATATTCATCATTCATGATGTCATGAACTACTGAGAAATGTAAAAACTTCATTGATAAATATTAATTTTCTCATTTGATTCAAAATCTCATTACGATAATGTAATGAAAATTTTAAGTATCTTTGAGATTGGTAATCTTTTCATGATTTCTTTCTTTTTTAGAAGGAATGTGTTTTTGAAGCAATCATATTATCGAGCTCTTCTGGATTCAGAAATATAAATTCTCCCACTTTGATTTTGAGAAACAATATATTTCAATCCTATCGATCTTTCGTGTTTTAAGTGTGAGGTATTTTGACATCCTATTTATTAGAAACAAATATCGGAGCTACAGCAATCATAAAAAGTATACGAGACTCCATGACCTTGACAATATCGCTAAATGCACCTAGAGATCTATTGACAATAGCTTGGAACTAGATAATATGCTGCATCCCATTTCAAAAATCTTTGGGTCTTAAATGAAATGAATTTTTTTCATTACAAACTGATGTCTATTTCTTATCCATACAAGGCTTAGGTAAATGGAGATATAGTCTCATTAGAGTGACAATTCGCAAACGTAGTGGTAAAAATATCATTGATTGTAGGTTTCAAAAACCGGAGGGGAATTAAACCCAGCATAAGTACCAAAACCATATTAGGAACTCATTAGTCTTGTATGGTATTACAACGAGAGCTTGCACTGCACACCTAAAGGTGCGAAAATAGAAATATCTAGTTTATAACCAAGACTTATTTTATCTGAGGAATTGTAAGATACAAAAGGACACAATCGCATTGATGCTGACGAATCTAAAATTGCATGGCTCCAAGTTGTTCTCAATAGTAGAGTTTGAGGAACGATTCAAATGTATTTAATCAGAAATTCAATAATGCATTCTAAGTATGAACATAAGGGACCATATGCCCAACACCAATTCCTAGTGATCCACAATAAGCATTAAACCCTTAGGAAGTAAATTTATCAACATTATTTAACCTAATGCTTTTGATTGGATAAGCAAGGAAATTGTGCCCGAAAAATTATAATGTTGTTCTAGTATACAAAGGCAATGCTGCACTTTGATAATAGACAAATTGAAGACCAAATGTCCATTTAATTCATAACAAAAAAATATACATGGCCCATTTGTTGGTTGTGTTAGTTCATGAATCTCCCTTTGGACATCCTTGGATTCTTTAGAAAATGAATAGGATCCAACATCAACCTTATCATAGAAGATTTGGTAATGAATTTTCCCTGTGAACAAAATTCACAAATATAAGCTTAGGACGACAAAAGTTTTATATCTTTCAAAGGTGTCCTTTAGTATTATTTAGAATCTCTCTTAGCTTGTTTGCACTATCAAGCAAATCAGATAAAGCCTTTTTTTCTTCAAAGTTTCCATTTGCACCTGTATTTGACCATTTTCTATCCAAACAAAACTTCTCTTCTCGGGTGGTGGATCTTTGACATAAAAAATAATATTTCAAAATATAGCAACATAAAAAATATGAAATTAACATATAATATAATTTTTAAATCAAGTTTTTGATAGCAATAATAAAGCATAAATAAAATGCTATTTAGCCATATTTAATAAATGGCATGATTCACTTAATTAAATTAAATGAATTTTAAAACTAAATGAAGTAATATGAATTTAATTAATCGAATATTCATTAAAATAAAAATATTATTAATGTAATCCATGCAAAGGATTTTTTTAGAAAAAAATATTAATTTGGGTGGGTAGGGAGTGTCATGTTATGTTGCTCTTAATCAATTACATTTTTTAACTATTTTATTATTTTTATACTATTAATGACTTTCCACTTATCTTTCATCAATTCTTATACGTGGTATACTAAATTTAATCACGATAATTATATAAGAGTTTATATATAAATATATATATATATATATATATTTAT
>JAOXNR010034468.1:0-21778 GCA_028571225.1 Parsonsia alboflavescens | reverse complement strand
ATATATATATATAAACAGAAATGTTAATATGTGCTTGACCGTGCACACTAATGAGTGCAGTAGTTAGTCAACTAACGATCAAATTTAACGATTTCCTTTTTTTTTTTTTAAACAATTTATTAAAATTTAATCAAATGCCCCTAGGGTTTAATTTATCCTTTTAGGGTTTAGTTTTATCCTTTTAGGATTTAGTTTATTCTTTTAAGGTTTAGTTTATCCTCTTAAGATTTAGTTTATCGTTAGTGTACTCATTAGTGTGCACGGTCAAACACACACTATCATTAGTCTATATATAAATATATATATATATATATATATATCTATTTACATGTATACATAAAAACCTATAAAAACATAATCTGATTGTAGCAAGTGTTTGATATTAAGTGTCACTGAGCGGGTAGGAGGTACAAGCAACAACTGCCCTTTTGTCATTCTAAATGAACAATAAACTACAAGACAATAATGGTGAGGAGCACAATATCAACATTCAAAACACGTTCTCATTCACACAATTGAAATGCTGTCTCTCAACAAATAAAATTATCACCAGTCACTTTGAAGTGAAAAATTTAATGACCTGTACTCTTTTAAGTTTGGAGTTGAATGCCAGTAAACACATTTTAGTCACTGGAAAGTATAGCATCTAGAAATAAAACACAACTGGCATCCTAGTTCATTAAAGTCATTTATAATGGGAACAGTACAAACTAGGGAACCATAAATCTGGTGATTCTTAAAGCTCTGAAGTATGAAATTTGTTTGCACAGTGAATAAATCAGGAAACAGAAATTGAGTATAAAGTAGATCTGCGAGTCTCTTTTAAGGTAGACAAACTAGACAAGGATGTTATGCTCAAATGACTCTCAGAGTAACAGTCAACAAATCAACGGCAAGAACACAACCTCCAACCAAGACACAGGCTTCAATATTTGACAAAACCTTCATTAAAACCAATCGAAGCAGGAAATGATTGCACCAGGCAAAAAATTAGACCACTAACATAAGATATCTTCAGCCCAAAACCAATTTATGTATGGTGTTTATACACATTCTCAATTTACATCCAATGCAACAGGAACTATGCGTCATCAGTCAGCTCTGCAAATAAAGGACTAAACCTTAGCAAGTATGGCTCCCTGCAGGTGGTTCCTTCGGGGCACACTACCACATCACCTTGGCAAAGCATTTCTTTTATCATGATTGAGTCATTTTCTCCATCACTTGCCAATCGAAGGGTCCTGATTGGTGACAGCAGCTCGAAAACTCTGCTTATACTCTAGGTGACTGCTATTACAGGCTTCATGAGTGCAATAGAAATAGAAATTGGATCAGTGGCTGGAGTAACAGAGCTTCTCAATGTTTCTTTCATCCCGGAAAAAGCTATAATGGAGATAGCCACATTGTAAGGTAGCAACAAAGCAGCCACTGCCCTTATAATACTTATGAAGAACACAAAAGGAAGCCATAAAAACATAACTAGTGTAGCAGAAAACGTTGGCCTAAAGGTCAATCTTCCATCAAGGAAAAATATGTCTCTTGGAAGAATATGCCACTTGCTCTTCTCTGTTGTGCTTACCAAGTAAATCTCCTGGACAATCGAAATAAAACAAGTTGGAGATTGGTGGTGCAAAGAATTTGTCAATGATTCGAACCATCAAAGAAAAAGGAACAGAACATTGTAATACATAATGCAACTATCAAGACACTACAAACTGCAGAAATAAATTGATTTGGATCTGCATCACGAACCTTACAAACGAAAAGATTTGCCAAGGCTATTGAAAGCAACTAGAGAATTTATCTGTTCTTGACCAATAATCTCATCCAGGACATCATGAGTACTTTCTCTTTCTTCCATCAAACCAAGAAAATATCCTTATGCCACCTTCAATTCTCTTCCAAGAACAACATCAACACTGAAGTAATCCTTCAAAAGTCCTTCAACCATCACTTACTGCGATCTTTCTCAGAAGTCCACAAGCAGCAAAAGGAACCAACATGAAGTACGGAAACAGTGAAAATGATTTCAGCAGTGCTTCCTCCAAATGAAACACCAAGTTTGAGTTTTGAACTTCAGTTGATTTTTATGCAAAAGAAGAATACTTATGAAGTTTTGGTTGCATATCAGGGCTAAATATAAATTTCCTCTTTAAAGTCTGTGCATAAACAAGTCATTATTTCGAGAAATTTAGAGCAGATGAAAAGAACTTTTGCTGTGAACATGCAGGAAAAGAGAGCTTTTGCAGTGTGCATTTTTTTATCCATCTATTGTTCTCTGGGGTGATATAGGAAGAAGGTGCTATTTATATAGCATTGGCATTTATTGGAGTGCAGTATAGAAGCCTTAAAGAAAGTTCTGAAGATGCACCTAATTTCTGCCCATTAATTATAGATAGCATCCCCAAACTAACACAGTGAAGAAGTTAAAAGCAAGACAATGCTATAAAAGGGAAATAATAGTTAAAAGAATAAAAAAAGAGAAAAGAAAAGACGGAATAAAAATATAAATTATGCTGCATAGAAGATTTGAATTGAAGAACCTGAACATTTTACTACAATGTAACCATTCCAGATTGCAAAAGCAAGCAGTAACAATCCTAAAATCTCATCTAAGACCAAAAATTCAGGCTTCAAGCCAGAAGTCAAGCTCATCTCAACACCCTTTTTTCCATTTTAACAAGGATGTGTACGTAAATGAATTGATAAAGAACGTAATAATTCCCTATGACCAGCAATAATTGTACAAAGTCATCACACACTATGTATAAACCGAAATCTATTAGCATAACAAGCAAATTAGCAAAACTGAAACAAGCTATAAACTGAAACATTTTCAAGCAAGAATATTATCCACATCATCCCTCGATAGAACAAAATTTGACGAATCATCTGGGAAAAGACCGTCCATAGGTTGTCTTTGAATTGGCTCATTCTCATGTATCTCCATTGAACTAAGATCTCTCATCTCAAACAAATCCCTAAGCTTTACATGCACTGCAGCACTCCAACTATCATCTTCACTAACATAAAATACCTGTTGAGCTTCACGTTCTTGGATATAAGGTTCATCATCCACACTATTTCCATTGTGTATCGAATGTGAAAAATTTATGGAATTAAAACCATGCTTGTCTCTTCTGAAGCCTCTATTTGTTGTAATATCAGGCCATTCACATTTAAATATACATACTTGGAACTGTCCTTGATAGTTAAGCTCAATTATGTCAACCAACTTCCCGTAATAGGGAACATCTCCAAACATCATATTGTCGTCCCTACTACTTGTATAACTTCCTGTGCCAAAAGTTCAAAAAACACCACTATTTTGAGTTTTCAAACCTATCTCACGATCTAAAGTACTAAATCTATAACCATTGACATCAAATCCAGTAAACCTTCTTACCTGATCTGTAGGACCTTGTGCAAGACACCTCAACACTTCAGATTCCTGTATATTTGGGTTATTTAATATCTACAAAACAAAATAACATAGAAAAATTCTAAAAGAACAAAAGGAAATTATAAAAAGTAATAATTTAAAGAATTGAATTCATTGGTGAAACTTACATAACCTCTAAACCAAGTTACGAAATCTCGGTGTACAGAACGATCGACCTCAGTTGATATCCTTGTACAACTTCTTATTCCTTTTCTAGTGATATCCCGAAATGTCCTGAAAAATTTGATACATAATATGAGTAATAACATAAATTAAAAATTTTTTTAAAACTAAATGGACTGCAAATTTAATGGGATATTAGCAAGAAAAAAATGTACCTCTCTAATGGATACATCCACCGAAATTGTACTGGCCCACCAAGTTTGACTTCTTCAACGAGATGTACCGTCAAGCGAACCATTATCGTGTAGAATGCTGGACGAAAAATCATTTTCATATGACACAAAGTGATAATAATTCGATCCTGCAGCTTATCTATATCTGACAAACTTATTACTTTGCTGTATAACTGTCTGAAGAATGAGCACAATTAAAACAATGACTGAAACAACTTCATCCGGAAGCTTGTTCCTGATGGAAATTGGTATCATTTGTTGCATCAAAATGTAAGAGTCATGACTTTTTAATCCAAAGATTTTATTTTTAACCAAGTCAACACATCTTGATATATTACTCAGCGTAACCATCTGGAAAACTCACATTTTGAAGTGTCTATAAAAATATTTTCTTATTTGCATTGGTCATAGTGTACATAGCTGGAGGTGGTTTCCCATGCTCATTTAGCCATTACCATGGGCGAATACACATCTCCATAAGATCTTTCCGGGCATTGACGTTGTCTTTTGACTTGTCCAAGTCATTAATTAATGTGTAGAGAACATTATCACAAACATTCTTTTCTATATGCATCACATCTAGATTGTGGTGCAACAAATTCGTTTTCCAATATGGAAGTTAGAAAAAAATGCTTCTCATCCTCTAATGTTGGAGCTGATTATCCATCAATTCCTCATTTCGGTTTCTCTTTTGTTTGCTAATATGTTTTGTTCCACCAATATCTTTTCCAAACTGTAGATTTATGTTTTGTGCCTGTTCCCATATTTCCAAACCCGAACAAGTTCTTGGAGGATCCCGTAACTCTTCCTCACCATTGAACCTCACCTTATTCAACCTAAATTTACGCCCACGACTAAGAAAGTTACGATGGCCAATGAAACAATATTTATTTTTGATTCTTTTTGGAATTGCATCACGATTACATGATGGAAATGATCGGGCACCATACATGTTCCAACTAGAAAGAGTGCCTAGGCCAGGAAAGTCACTGACGTCCACAATAAAGCTGCATGCATTTTAAAGGTCTCCTTTGTTCTTACATCAAATGTATCAACACCAGTCTCCCAAAGTTCTTTCAATTCATCAATTAGTGGTTGAAAATATATGTCAATATTATTCCCAAGTCCAGACTTGCCAGGTATGATCATAGAGAGCATGAATGAAGAAGGCTTCATACAATACCAAGGTGGAAGATTGTATGGCATAAGAATAACCGGCCATACACTATAACTTGTACTCATATTCCTATATGGATTAAAGATATCGGTACATAGTATTAAATGCACATTTTGAGAATCACTTGCAAACTGAGGATGGGAGATGTCAAAGTTCTTCCATGCCTCAGAATCTCTTGGATGCCTCATAAGTTCATCATCGTTTACGCCAGTAGCACGCCAAGTCATGCCTGCAGCTGTTCTTGAAGACATGTACAACCTTTGTAAGAGATATTTCAATGGGAAATACCGTAACACCTTTGCTGGTTGTTTTTTTGTCTTGGGCTTCCATATCAAAGTGTGACAGTTTCTATATTCCTACAGACCTGCATCCTCGCCTCAATAGAACAATAGAACATGCAATCGTTCAGACAAGCATGAATTTTTTCATAATCAAGCCCAAGCTTCTTTATCATTTTCTTTGCCTCATACAGTGATTTGGGAATCTCAGCAAAATCAAATGCATCTACCAACAACTCCAGAATCATGGTAAGAGCCTTGACAGACATTCTAGACAGTACCTTAATATGATGTAATTTTATTAAGAATGACAATTTAGAGTATCTTGTGCAACTTTCATATCATTTCTTTTCACTATCTTTTACCAATTCATCAAAATCATTTGCTTCCTCATGTAGTTCATGCATTTCTAGCTGTAAATTTGCTTCATCATTAAATGGTTCATTGCCTGCTTGGAAACCAAATGTTTCGTGAAGCATTTCATCAATCGGATCCTCCAAATTACTCTTTGCATTGGGATTTTGTAGATCACTGTGGATGTTCTCTGCTACTTAAATCAAACTAGAACCTTCACCATTAATTCTCTCCCCATGGAGTAACCATACAATGTATGTTAGAGGAAATGGTTTTACAATCAAATGACCAAGTGCTTCGCCTCTTGTCACTCACTTTTTAAATTTGCATTTAGGACATGGGCAAATAATTTTATCCATGATAGATTGTTGTTCAAAGGCAAAATCCAAGAAACTATTCAATCCTATCTTATACCCTACAGTGTTTCGAGGTCTAGTAATCCACGATTTATCCATAATAATTAAATCAATAATTTAATTTATAAAAAAGAAAACATTAATAATCGAAAAAATAATTATTCTTTTAAGATAGAAATTGTGCAGATAGTAAAATTCTTTTAACGAACTTATATCTTCTGAAGCATGATTATTATACTTTTGCATAAAAATGGCATGGATGACTGCAAATATATATTTTCACAAGCAAACACCTAAAGCTAAACTAAACTAAGAAACAAAACGTCCATCCATCCATCCTTGAGCAGATAAAAAATATAAACGAAGAAAAATCATTTATACAAGAAGAAACCACATGTATATGCCATATAATATCATCCTCCCATATTAGATAGGATGATCAAGTTATCAGTGAAAGGGAAACTTTAAGTTATCATTATACTTACCGAAGTAAGAGGAAGCATTAAAGGACTCCATGGATGGATGGAGGGAGAGACAGGTGCCAATTCAAGAAATCATTAACACAGAAAAGAATAAGAAATTGAAAGTAGAAAAACTATAGTCCTTTTATTCCGTGAGGCAGAATGATGCATATTTTAATCTTTGCATCTATAAACTTTGGTTATAAACTAATCTTGAAATGTTCTATTTTCTCATATGAACTGTTCTCTTAAGAGTTTTGGGGAATTTTCAGCACAATGGCGTGACGACAATAACTTTTGTTGTTGTTTACATAAAAGTTCAATAAATCTCTCAAGACTCTTACAGTGTGCATCACTAGACTCTTAAAAAAACTTTCCCACTTTTTTTTATTGAATGGGACATTCTTCTTACCACTCATCCTATTTCCTAAGGCAAAGGAGATTGACAATTGCTACTAATAAGAGCACTTTCTAACTTCCTTCACCTTCTGTGAAAGAAAGATCAACTTTTGAGTAGGAAAAGAAGAATTCTTCCAACATATGCTATGTTCTCTCAGAGCATAAAGCTAGTGTAACTTTTACTCATGGAGGATAGGAGTCACCAAGCTGCCTGTTTGACGAGCACCATTTGCAAGAAAATCATAAAGTAATTTGGGGATTTTTGCCATGAAATTGAGCCCTTTTTGTTAAAATATTTTGGCTGCTATGTTATGTTGGCATTAGCTTTCAGATGTAACCTTAACCGTGTATAACTAGCTTACACACAGACAAGCAAAGCAAGAAGTAATGTAAGTCCAAAGGCATTTACAATGAAATGAACTTTCACTGTAGCGGATTTCAACATCTAATACTTCCAAAATCTAGCAAAATAAATACAATAATCACATGTAGTTAACATATAACAATAACTTGCGGAAAAGTCATATACGGGACAAGTAAGGTTACAAGGAAAGGGAAATTAATAATTACATCATGATTCGAGAACCATGTGCAACAACAATCGACTATATCAAAAAGACTTCTTGGAATTAACTCAAACAACAGAAAACAGCTATGTCATAGAAAGAACACCATTCACAAAAATGATTACTAGTTTGAAGTAGCCATCCAGGTCGATTATACCATGGAAAACTATGAAGAATGCCTTGAAGGATGGGATGGGAGTTTGGCCAAGTAAGGATACGAGATTAAGATGCACAATGACTTCTGCAAATTTTCAGTAAGTCGAGAAATTACCAAGAAAGAGAGTACAAAGCAGAAGAAATTAACCATGATTTAGAAACTAAGAGGTGAACTTTATCTTTGTCAGGAGATTGAATAATGCGTACAGAGAAGTCATCACTATGATATCAATTAATAGAGAAAAGGGCACAAATTTTGGTTTCATTAATGAGACCTTTTTACTTATTAATAAAAGTATACAGATATGAATTTAAGCTAAAATGAGGTCTTTAATTTGTATTTTATATACATTATCTCAGCAGCTTAAGAAGATGTTTAGTAAAGTGAAAAACAATATAAAGCCTACCAAAGATGCCAACTGAAATTATATGCGTTCGATCACTGAAGCTAAAACCAACTCTGGCCTACAAATTCCAAATTTAGGAATTGTCTCAAGCCTGAGCATGTGAAGAAAAAAAGATTGCAAGGTTATAAAAATTAATCAAAGTTGTGCACTGGGTTAGATTGGCAAACCTTCTTAAGATCTTCAAAGACTAAGACTGTGTATCGAAGCAAAAAACTCTGATGAGAAAAGACCCGGATAGAAGGAAAACACGGCGACCGGTGAATCGGCAATGAGTCAAAGTACTACTTGTTTATGACCAAGTAACCGGTTGCTCGCCGGTGGGTGTGTACTGGTTGATTGCCGGTGACTGTTGACTGAAAATTTTGTTATTTGGCGCGCAAATTGGTGAACGAAGGGAAGCAGGGTTCGCGGGAATATCTGGAGAACAGAACAATTCTGTTCTTGTTTTGGAAAGAATTAGATTATGATATTATTTTATTTAATAAGTTATATTATATTTAATATTGAAATTTTTAAAATAATAAACATTAATAATTGTAATAATATATACTTATTATATGAAATAGGTTGTAAATTAATAGTATATAATTATTCTTTTAAAATCATTATTTTATTTTGATAAAAATAATACTTAATCTAATAATAAATTTTTTTAAAATTAAATATAAGCATTTTCAAAAATACATATTACCTTTGTTCCTATTTATAATTCACATGTAGTGATTTTATTAATATTATTATTATTTCCCCCAAAATGTCCATGTGGACAAAAACATTAACAAAGATTGAGAGAAAATTTCTTAATTGTCTAATTCTTTCATTACATAGACCTATAAATTAATTCAAGAAAAATTTATTATTGTCATTAGAAATTAATTATCATAATTTGATCATTATTATATATTTGTATTATTTAAATAATTTAAGATACTCCGTGTTTGGAAATTGAAAAACAAAAACACCTAAAATATAATTAACAAGCGATTATTATTTTTTAGTTCATCTTATTTATCGAGGAAATCTCTTCATAAATATGCAAAAGCAATGGTATTTGTAAAGACAAGCTAAGGTGAAACCTTTGATTACAAATTCATAAAGCTGTAAAAGTACTTGTAGGTTAGGAGTAATACTATGACTTTACGATTGGGAATCTAGCAAGAAACTAAAATAGAGTATTTTAAAAATAATAATACATTCATTAAAAAAATCATTAATAAAACTTAGAAAAGTAAATCTTAAGCATTGCTCGCAATTCTTTTGATTCCCCATCGTCTTCTGGAAATTTGTTTAACTCCAAATTATATTTTGGATATTCAGATCTATATCTCATTGTTTGAAAGTTGAAACTTTATTGTCCAATTGATTGGAATCTTCAACGCCCTTTAAGTCTTATCCAAAAATTGTAGGTGCAATTAAATCTATTACTCGTTCTTTGATAAAGGAAACGTCATTGTCCAATTTATTGGTATCTTTAGATCTCGTTAAGTCTTCTCCAATGCTTGGCAATGCATTCAAACGTTTTCGAGAAGCAACTTGATTGTCCAATTCAATTGAAACTGTGGTAAAGTCTTCTCCAATACTCAACAAGTCTTCAACAATTAAATGCTCAAAATTTTCTTGAGAATCCCTCTCTTTAAAGCTTTCAATTTGAAAGTTTTTGTCTTCCCTGTATCTTCTCTCTTCCAAATTTATTGAGTCTTATTCGAAATTGAATGAGTCTTCAACTATTTCATCTCTTCTGATTTCTCTTCTTCTCCATGGAAATTCATCGTAATTAAATCTTTGATTGAAGAATAGAAATAATTTTAAGGAAAAAAGCAATTTATATATATGAAAAATATGGAGGGAATAATTATTTTTGGCGGTGGATGAAAGTTTGTTGTAAAGCTGCGCTGTTTTATTAGGGTTTTAAGCAGCCCAAAAATAAGCCAGTTTTTTTTTTTTTTTTTAAGGAATAACTTTTTTCTGGCGGTTTTGTTTCGGCAGTTACCAGCGCCAGCAAATTATTTTTTTCCTGCAGTTAATTACTATTTTCTAGCGGATTTAATAGCCAAAAAATAATTTCCTTTAACCAAAACTATTTTCTCCTTCCGGTTGGTACTATCAGCCAGGTATTAAAAACCAAGAAAATAATTTATTTAATTCAAACATTTTTTGAATGACAAATATACAAATATCTTTGCAGTTAGTCTAGCAGCCTAAAAATGGGATTATAACCATCCAAAACTAGAATTTTTTGACGATGACAATTAACTCACAAAAAAGTCCCACCGGAATTAAGCTTTTCTTGTACGGTATGCACATTTATACTAACGATTTAAGAAGATGGGATTGGGGATAGAGGCTAAAAGAATGTAGCTATCAAATGGTTGTAATAATGACTGAGTATATATGTATGTTATATATGATTCAAATATAATTTATTTAATTAAAGAAATTACATAATTGAGTAAATTCAAACTCATTCTTTACTCTCTGATGAGAATAAAGAAATGCTATACGAAGAAGTAACATAGTTCAAAATATAGAGCCCTCCAGCAAATATATTTGCACAGAATTGATCATATGTTAATTATTGAAATATACACACGAGTATTCATATTTTAAGTTATATTAATTAAGTTTTATTACACTAATTTCTTGCATATTATATTATATAAATTTGTTAAGAAACGCAACGTCCTCTTTCTTGCAAAGGGCTACCATCTTATAACAAAGAGGAACAAATTACTCTTATTTTTCCTTCGATCTCTTCATTTCCAGCGGAAACCCACCTATAAATTTTCCAAGGAAAAGCAAGAAAGCAAACATGGTTCATCGAGTAAGTACCAAAAGTAGACAAATTTTCTTGTTTTCCTATATAGGAGAATATCTTTCTAATCTTTTAGATATTTTTTGATTTGTAATCTTTGTAAATCCCTTGATATCCTCCATTAGTTTGATTTATAATCTTTGTAAATCCCTTAATATCTTACATTAGTTTCCTAGTTTCCTTCTAGTCATTTTCTTTGTATATCATAAATACAGCCTTGTAATTGAATTCTGATTAAGCGGGAATAGACAAAGCTTCAAAATCACTTTCGTCTTCTTGCATGGTATCAGATCCAAAAAATGTCAGCTACCCCCCAAACATATTAAACCTGCATCCCGTTGTGCAGCAGTGATTATTGATCGTTGGGCAGTTCCAGGTCACCTAGTCAAATTTGAGTCCGATCCGAGCTTGGGCCACCAGCCTCGAGAATCATGCCCGACAACAACAAACAGGCTGAATTAGGCTCGTATTCCCTGTAGTCGCTTGGACTTGGCTGGTGTAACTGGCCCCTATTTCCCTTGGTCATTCTCCTTATCTAGCTCTACGTCAGGCTCCTCCTCTTCCGAAAAATTTGCCCTCAAACTCGGATTGTCTCCATGGAAACGAGACAAATGTTGCACATTGAAAACATTAGAAATACTAAGATCATCTGGCAGATCAAGCCTGTAAGCATTAGCTCCCAACTTTTCCAAATCTGACAAAGGTCGATTTTCTAGTCTCTAAGCTTATAATAGGTGCCTAACGGAAATCGTTCTTTGGTCAACGTCACCCACACGAGGTCTCCAACCTCAAACTGCACATCCCTACGAGTCTGATCCGCATATTCTTTGAAACCAGCATAGGCGTGTTCCAAGTTGGACTTGACGGTGGCATGAACTTGCCACAAATCAACCAGCCTCTCTTCAACTTTCTTGGATGTAGTACCGGAATCTGGTATTGCAAGATCAATCGGACTCCTTGGATTCCTGCCATACACAATTTGAAAGGGGGAATACTGAGTAGACTGATTAGTCGAACAATTGAATTTAAACTCAATCTTGGGAAGAAGAAAATCCCAAGCACCAAATGTCTTGACCTGTGCCTGGAGCATATTTCCCAACATGAGATTTACTACTTCGGTCTGCCCATCCGTCTGAGGATGATAGCGACTACTGAACTTCAATGTCGTCTCCAACTTCTTCCAAAGTTCTTGCCAAAAATGGCTCATGAATTTAGTGTCCCTGTCAGACAAAGTAGTCCTAGGTAAACCAAACCGCCTAACTACCTCCCCAAAATATAAATCAGTAATCCTCCTAGATCCATAGTCGATTTACATGCCATAAACACTGCCATTTTACTGAAACGGTTGATCACCACTAATATACTATCAAATCCCCGTTGTGTCCACTGCAACCCTAACACGAAGTCCATGGACACATCTGTCCAAGGCTCGTCTGGAATCGGCAATAGAGTATATAACCCTTGATTGCTGCTGCTCCCTTTTGATACTTGGCAAATTCTGCATCTCTTGACAAAATTCTGGGCACTTTTGTCAATACCAGGCCAATAGAATCGCTCCTTAATCAGGCCTACTGTCTTATCCTTGTCGAAGTGGCCTTGAGTATGCAACTCCTGGATAATTAAAAGACGTAATGATGTATCAGGAATGCACAAGAAATTACCTCAGAAAAGATACCCATATCGCTCCTTAGTTGCTGCTCCACATCTTGAACTACTCCCCCAAAGTCAGCATCACTCCGCAAATCCTCACACAAGCTTTCGAACCCCAAAGCGACAATCTTCATCATAGTAAACAAGGAATGACGTCTACTCAAAGCATCCACAACCTTATTCATAACACTAGACTTGTGCTTGAGGGTGAAAGTGAATTCTTGCAGCATAGTTTTCCACTAGGCATGTCGGTCATGAAGTTTGTGCTCTCCCTGAAGAAACTTTAAAGCTTGATGGTCCGAATAGAGCACGAACTCCCTTTGAATGAGGTAATGTCGCCAGTGTTGAAGTGCTTGCACAATAGCATAGAACTCAACATCATAAACTGAATAATTCAGTTTAGCTCCACCTAGTTTCTCTTCGAAAAATGCAACAGGCCTTCCTTCTTGGCTCAAGACAGCTCCAATTCCAACCTTTGAAGTGTCACAATCAACCTCAAATATCTTCTCGAAATTTGGTAATGCTAGCACAGGTGCACTGATGAGTTTGTCTTTGATCACTTCGAATGCTCGTTGTGCTTCTTCTGTCCACACGAACTCGTCGTCTTGCTGTGGACAGAGTCTATAATGGGCTTTGTTCGGGAGAATTGATCCCGGGACTAAATCAATTTGACGTTGTATATCACGCATGGGTGTTAGGCCTGGCGGCAACTCTTCCGGGTCCAAATCTTCAAATTCTTTCAGAACTACTTTCACCCTTTCTGACACTTCAATTTCCTCGTTATTATCTGTCATAGCCACCAATGTAGTTGACAATAAAGCAAAACAGACCCCGACTTCCCCAACCTCTTCTTCAAGCACCTTACGCAGCATGCAGATGATGGTCTTCTTTCCCTCCATGAAGCTATCTCGCATTAGTAGCAACACGACCTTCTTAGCTCCTCTGTTGACCTTGTAGCAGTGAGTGAAACCATCATACTTAACCTTGTCATCATATTGCCAAGGGTCTGCCTAACAACAAGTGTGCGGCGTCCATAGGCACCACGTCACAGTAAACAACACAACTGTACTGTAGCCCAATCGAAAATTCCACTCTGCATCTCTGATTTGCCTGAACTTCCATCTCCTTATTCAACCACCCTAGCTTGTAAGGTTCGATGTGAGGTTCTGTCCGTAATTGAAGCTTTTGTACGGCTTCCTACGAAATCACATTCTCACAGCTTCCCGTATCTATAATGACTCAGCAGACCTTGCCATTAATGGTGCAGCAGGTGCTGAATATGTTCCAACACTTCGAATCCTCATTGGCTTTAGGTGATAAACAAATTCGCCGTAAAACCAGGCAATCTCCTCGGACGTCCTCCGATGCAACCACACACTCCTCACCTTCTTCCAACTCATCAACAACATCTTCTCCTACGAATTCCCCTTCTACGCCATCTTGGATCAACAACTAAGATCTAATCCTAGGACACTCGTAGGCATAATGTCCTTTCTGCTGACAACGATGACAAACGACATTCGCCTTATTCGTTGGTGGACAGTTTTGAACTTGCCCCGATCCCTAATTCGGTTGCACTACTGTTCGTCCCTGTTGAGTGGATGGAATAAAAGCCCTGGACGAAGAAGGATTGGCCACCGTCGTGTTGAGGGGAGGGCCGGAAAACCCTTAGCCGAATGTCGTACTTCTTCCACCAACCCTAGCCAAGCTCATTTCCACCACTTTAGCCTTCGTCTGTGCTTCGGTGATGTTCCCGAAGGTGTGTACTTGTAGGGCATCCTATATTGCTGGTCTTAGGCCATGCAAGTAACGGGCCACGAGTTGCTCTTACGTCTCACAAAGCTAGTTCCTTGCAACCATCCAATAGAATCCCAACGTGTATTCCTCTACACTGCTCGCACCCTACGTCAAACGCTGCAAATTCTGAAATAATGTCTAGCGATAATTGAAAGGTAAAAACTCACGGCGCATCTCCTTTTTCAGTTCTAACCAATCATCCATGATAGGAAGTCCATCTAGATAGCGTTGATATCTAGAGGATTGCCACCACACCGCAGCCCTGTCCTTAAACCGAATTGCCACTAACGCTACCTTCTTGTCGGTCGGGACCTCTTTTAACATGAAGATTTCATCCATGGCAGTCATCTAATCCAGAAATTCTTCTGGCGCCAGACTTCCAGTAAATTTGGGAACTTCCAGCTTAAACCCGGCATCCCATTGTGGAACATACGACTCACTATCTAAAACCCTAGGGGGCTGATTTCCGCCCCCTCTTCCATAGCCTCTTCCGCCCCTTGCGAAAACTGTAGGCGGCTGTTCTCTCGCTAGCAGTTCAAATTCCTTATCAACGTCGCCCCTCTTCTTACTCTTGCCTCCCAGCAGGTTCTTGTTGTGCAGATCGTTCGTTCACTACCAACTGCTACATTATCCAGTTCAAAGTCAGAATTTGTTGGTTCTAATTCTCCAAGATCTACTGCATGGCTCGGTTACGATCTTCCCTCTCCTTCGCTTGTGATTCTCAGCCTCTGCGCAGTTCTTTCAAGATCGCAGCTTCGGTTGGATCTACATTCCCTCCGGACATCTCTGATCTCGTCTCTGATACCAACTGACGTAGACAAAATTATGGAAGGCTGATAATTCTTCCCTATAATAAACTTCACTTGAAAGTTGTCACAGGAAAAGAAATTCAAGAACAAAATGACAATGTTCCTGAGAAAATCGGAAAAGAGATATCTTATTGAATAACGTCAAAACAACAAAAGCTGCCTCTTCAAAAGAGAAGTCACCCTTAAATAACCTAATCAAAACCTAAACCTTTTCGGAAAATCAAACGTAATGAAATTAGAAAAAGACCCCTAAAAAATAACAAATTACGAAAATACCCCTAAAAACATAAAAGCTCCTGAAACTCCATCAAGACTACTTTGGATGGCTGAAAAAGGCCCTGCAAAATAGCATAGCAATGACTATTGATCGTTGGGCCGTTCCGGGTCACCCAATCAAATTTGAGCCCGATCCGATCTCGGGCCAACCATCTTGGGAATCGTGCCTGACAACAACAAACATGCCTAATCAGGCCCGTATTCCTTACAGTCACTTGGACCTACGCAGACTACTCGTCGTGGGCTTGGCTGGTGTAACTGGCCCCTGTTTCCCTTGGTCATTCTCCTTATCTAGCTCTACTTCAGTATCGGAGCTCCATCAAGTTTTAACTCCAAGAAGTTGAAGCGGGTCGTCTGTCCAAAAGCTGAAAGCGCTTCAGCTTTCCATATCAAAAAATAAAACGGAGCAATTTCCTTAAGCTGGAAGCGATTCGATTGATGCTAAAATTGAAACGAAGCAACTTTCCGATCTTAGGCCGGAGATCAACTCTCTAGGAAGTTGAAAGGACATAGCTCCTTCCAAAAATAGCCGTTACAGAATGAAGCAACATGACCTCTCAAGGGTCACGACCTAAAGATGGTAAACCTTAATACCTAAAGGTCAAGCTCGCAAGTAGCTACAAAGAAATAGCTCGACCTTTCAAGAGATTCAACCTACAATGGCAATTCATAATGCCTGAAGGTCAGCCCCTCGACTTGGAGATGGTAGTTCTTAATACTTGAAAGTCATTCCATTCCCCACGACCTACAGATGGCAATCCCTAATGCCTAAAGGTGAAGCCCCCGACATAAAGATGGTGATTTCTACCGCTTGAAGGTCAAACTCGTGACTTGGAGATGGTAACTTCGAATACCTTAAAGTCAGACTCGCGGGTCCTGAGGAACAAAGGGGTAGGGACCTCCTACCACCAACCTCCTAGGTCACGAACCTACAACGTGAGCATAAAAGAGGCCTCACTGGACCTCAACTTACGACCCGATGAATCCCAATTCAACTCATATGCCTTTCATGCTGCGACCAAGTGTGCGCAACTCTGCTTGAGGCCAAGAAATTGAAAAGCTAGCTTGCAGCTTTCCACTAGAGATGCGAATGGAAAGGTACCCTCAAGTGAGCCGTTACAAGGAATCGGCGAACCCATTAGTGGCTATAACTTGAAGATGGTAATTTAGGTAGCACGACCTCTGAGCTCGGATAACTCAACGCAAACTGGCAAGACCTAGACAAAAGTCAACCCTAATGGGCCCAAGGCTCCAACCCTCGATACCTGAAGGTAAGATTTACTAAAGTCAACAAGGATAGGTGGGCAACGACCTACTACCATCGACCTCCAAGGTCACCAATCTCCTAAATGAGCTCGAGAAAGGTAACACCAGACCTAGGCCCACGTAACTCCCAATTTGTCTCATAAATCTTCTATGCCATGACTAGATGTGCACAACTCCTAACAACTCCCATGAGCCTATTGCCACATGGCACGACCTCCTAGAAGAGATGGACGAGACTTTCAATGTCCATGGGTAGGTCGTGAAGTTGGTCCACAGGTTGGTTAACGAGCTCGCTCTCGACAAAGACGTGAATGGCAAAATATCTCAACCTAAGGAAACTCCACGATTCCAGGAGCAATTTGGCGGGATTCCACGATCTCACAATTATCCTAAATGCCTACTGTCACGTAATAGCAGAGCCCAAATCGGGAAGGTAACTAATCTCTCTTTTAAATAACCACATCAGACACAATCTACGGACTAAGTGACTACGAGACCTAATTACTCCTGATTACTCTCGGAATACTGATTTAGGCATCGAGGCTTTTCGCTGGGCACAGCCCACCTCCGATGACCATCTGTTCTTTTCTCAAGTTGCAATCGATTGACGTCATCACAGTTTTGGGGTGGCCCGATGTTCACTTTTGAACCCCATCACTATCACTATTTATTACATTATTGAGGAGGAAAATTGAGTATTTACTTTTGAAATTTTGATCAAGTCATAATAGAACATTGAATTTAGGATGAAGCTGAGTGTACCTATATGTTAAGCTCATGTGAGCTTAAAATTTACTGTTTTGTCATGTTTTGAATAATTATAGATCAAGGATAAAACTTAAACATTTAGGGTTTAGGGTTTTGGCAAAAGCATATGATTCCTTTTTTAGAAGTCCAATCAATTTGCACCTTTAATCTTAAGTGAGATGAAAGAAAGTGAAACAAAAGAGGCAATTTTCATCTTCAAGACATTTGTTAAAATAATTATAAAAAATATCAAAGTAATATTTAATTATTAATTTTTTATAGAATAATTTATTTTGTAAAAATTTTTTGAAGAATATTTTAAGCATTCATCAATAAATTTGATAAAGAATATTTGATAGATATTTCTTAAAATATTTTTAACAGAATTTTTTTTTTTTTTGGGTCCATAACTTTTTATTTGGGACAAATTTATTAGGGATTCAAATTGTAATATTAGTGATTCAAATTGTACACGTGGAAACTTTACTGCCTTTAATAAGGAAGCAAATTATACATTTTTTAATACTTTTTTTTACTCTCATTCCTCCCCTAACCCTTCCTATATGTCTCCATTCAAGAATTAACAGTAACACTACATTTATCCTCAAATTGTATTTAATTTAAAAGGCGAAACTAATAGAAAAAAATAAAAAGAAAAAAGAAAAAAGAAAAGCCCTTGTTGAGAAGTTGATAGACTATGATCAGCAACCATTGTTTCGAGGCTATGATCGATTAAAGGCAAATTAACCTCAGAAAAAATATATTCATCCGGAGTACCTCGTTTCTATGCAAGAAGCCAAACCATGCATGTTCCGATTCTTCTATGACACAAATCAAATCCATTCCATCTTCGTTTGCTTCTTCTTGCAATCTGTTTCTACATTCCAAATGCATTGACTGGGGAAACACAAGTTACTGTAGAACTTATTAAAGAAGGGCATATCAAGAAGACAGTGGGGTTAAAGAAGAAGAAAAACCCACATGGAGTCGGCATATTACGTAACATTCATTTCCAGCCCTTATATATATATCCCCTGGCCTGCTATCTTGGAAGCAGCCACGTCGTGAGCACAGAGCGAACCATTTTTTCGCCTTTTAGTAAAGACTACCGTTTTTGGAGAGGTTCTTCCTTTCCAGGATGGCTTCTACGATGCCTCAATTAGTTAAAGAATTTTGAACTGCTTTTAATGTAGAAAAGTCAATATAAATTACTAACACAGTCTGAAATAATCAAATATTATCAGAATAGTTGATCTTTTGCATCTGAATATAAATCAGAGGATCTACAACAACAAAGGTAACATCGGAAAGAATTATTGAGAGCAGCCTTATCTATGATATCCTCATTCCTTTCACTAAATCCTAAATAAGTAATCTTGACCGGTGAATGTGATTGGGTACTTGCTCTGTCCATTTGAAGAAAACAGTCCAAAATGCTTCTCAATCTCTGGGCCTGGCTTCTGGTTTTCATCAAACATAGCAAATATGTATGTTTCTATGCTTCTTCCAGGCCTCTTTGGAGTCCCTTCTGTTCCCAGAACATGTCTGATCAAGTTCTGGTTGTAGGTTCTGGCATTCTCAATTGATGTTGCCGTTCCTCCGGCTGACGGCCACCCACTTTCCGATACAACAATGATAACAGATCTCCCTCCCACCTTTTCAACAGCTGAGTATGTTGCATCAAGAAGAGCATCAAAAAGACTTCCATACCTTCCATCAGGAGTATCGACTCCAGAACGGAACAGAGCATAGTCAAGACTGATGTCCCTTGGGTTATCTACGTATGCAAAATATGTGTATATGTTTACAAGTAGAGGGGAAGCATTGTTTTGCAAGAACACAACGATGGGATCAATATAATTCCTAACATCTCCTCTGAACTCTCCCCTTGACGGTGGGTAACTGTTGGTGACCAGCCCTGTTTCGACAGCAGTGGAAACTTTGATCCGGTTTGCCAGGCCTGCTGCAGAGATGGCATTGAAGATGTTTCTCATGGCAGGGAGAACAAAGGGAACGTACTGTGCCGTGTCTCTTATAGGACTGACTTCATTCCCAACTGCAATGTATTTGATATTCACATTACCATAGTTTCTAACGTTGTTTTGAACCCAATTGTTAGCGTTAGATTGGCTGGAAGCTATGTTCTGAAGGTCAGGATTTGGAACCCCAAGGATTAGTTCAATGTCGGAACCCCTGAGGGCTTGGAGTGTGGGTTGATGTGGGTCATAAATTCTCATTCTTCTGATATTGTTCCTGGTGTACAGTGCCACAACATCTGCCGGACTTGGCAATGGATTCCCATTCCTGCCATAACAGGCCCCTATTTGAGCTCCTGCAAATACCCAGAAAAAAAATAAAAGAATCAAGAACTGATTCAATATATTCCATACACTTAACACAGACATGGTAACATTAGTAAACAAGAAATGAGGAAAGATAAAGAACCCTTAATTGGATTGAAATATTAAGGGAATTCCATGACAAGCATTGTCAGATTTTACCTGTGAAATGAAGGTCAGACAACAGCCCAAGAAGAATGGTGGAGGCCAAGAAATGTTTTGAAGCAGCCATGGCAACGCTTAATGACGTGATTTGATGTGGTTGCTGCAGCTCTATCAACGCTTACCCATTTATAAAGGGCTAGGAAGAGATAGAATATGATGCAAAAACAAGTCAGGCTATGAATGTCCATAGATCAATGACTGCTAAGTTCAGAAATTTGGAGGATATAATTATAATATAAACCAAACAACATTTGGAAGATTGATGGCTAACTTGTCAGTTTAAATCTTGAAAAGTCAAACAATTTGCTTAAGCCGCCCTAACAAATCGATAAAGTTCGGAAGAAAAATAACACAACATACCAATCCAACTTGCTAAATTAGTTTCTGTTCTTAAAATTAAGACCAAAAAAAAAAAAAAAAAGGATACCTCCGAACACGTATGTTTATTGTTTATTTTTTATTGTCGGAAATAGTTTATCTAATAATTGGAGATGGTTTTCATACTTATTTTTATAGTAAAGCATTTGTCAAATTAATAATCCTTTGTCCAGATTATTTGAGACTTTTTCTAAATTTATCCAAATATTCTTTCAATTAATTTCCCTACTTGTTCCTCTTCCTTTTAATAAATAGGGTAAAATCAATAAATTAAAAAATATGCCTTGTCCTCAAGGCAGATGTGGAAACTGGCTACCTAACACATTATTATTTTTCTTAGAAGTTTTTGTTAAGAAATTTGAGTCAAGGTGGTTATTGATTCTTCTTCCTTGCGGCAATCATTTTCTATTACAACTGGATCAATCCCTTAGAAAACCTCTATAGTGAAAGAGATGAAGCATTATAACGATGTCATGGTGCAAATATCTTATTACAAGGGAAACATAGACCTTTTTCTCTACGAGTTTGACTTTGGGAATACCAAGGATGTAAAGGAATAGGCATGGATGCCACTAATGTGATTCACATGTAGGTAGAAGAGCAATTTGGCTCTTTTGTCATGTGACTTGGGCTTGGGCCTAGTTTAGCTCAAATTCCATAGCCAAACTCATGGCCTTGGAGTGTGCTGCCACCATGGCTATTCCCCTTCACCTTTTGCCCCCTTAGGCCAGCTATTGTTGACTTTGTTCACGAGGTTCAACAACGTGCTTTTCTCCTTTTCCTCTATTTGTAGCGTTAGATGAAGAAGGAAGAACTCTATTGTCTCCTTTTCCTCTATTTGTAGCGTTAGATAAAGAAGGAAGAACTCTATTGTGTTGTTCTTCTAACACTACCACCTGAACTACAAATAGAGGAATTGAATGTCTATTTTGGATTATCTGAAATTGAATGTCTTATTTTTTAAATTAATAAAATAATTATTAAGAAATTGACAATACAATATGTTAATGAACGAAGTTAAACTTTTTTATTAAAATGCCTACAAATTGAAGTGGGACATTCAATTCCGGATGGAGGGAGTAGTATTTATAAGTCACAATAGTTTTTTTTTTTTCATCTAAGGGCATGACTTAGTAGTAAATTTGACGAGAATTGGTATAGTGTCAGTCTCGCCTCTGTACCTAAATGCGAGTATCATAATAACTTATAATTAGTGACAAAGAAAGTGATTTCAAATAACTTATAAATAGATATAGTGGAAATATTTATTGTATTCAATGACTCCCACCCCAACAAAAGACTTATTCAATGTCTTCCTTCCACCATTCTTTCGAAAAGATGGAGACTATCCATCTAAGACATTTTTTATTTTCTTGATGCGTTATTTTTTCTTTTTCTTTTTTTTAACGTGTAAAATTTAAATTCCATGGAAATTTGGAAAGGCCTAGATTGCAAATTCAAAAAACATAATAAATATATATATATATCTATATATATATATATATATATATACGGTTTTGCTATGGTGCGCTCCGGAGCGCGCCTTAATGCGCGCTCCGGCCGTTACCGTAACGGCAAATTGCTACA
>JAOXNR010034457.1:0-21781 GCA_028571225.1 Parsonsia alboflavescens | reverse complement strand
GGTTACCAGGCCTTCCCCCCCCCCCCCCCCCAGACCCAGGGAATGGGGTATTTTATTTTCCCCCTATCTCTTTTAAGTCTCCTCGAGTAACTTGTAAAGTTTACCATCCCTCAGAGTTAGAGGTCTTTTCTATGTCTTCTTTCTTAGGACCCTCGGAGATTTTTTAAATTAGTGGGGAAAAGGATTTAGGGAGGGAGGATATCGTCACTGCTAGGGAATCTGAGAGCCCTAATAGTTGTCATGATGGACACATAGTCCTTTACTTAACCAACCTCAGAGGGGGCATTCTTCTGCCTTATATGCACCCCTTGTTTTTAGACATTGGCCATTTTTGGAATTTCCCCATTGCACAACTCGTTCCCAATGCTATGCAGACAATAATTGGGTTCATTGTGACCTGTCATCTCTATAGGGTTCCAGTTTCCTTGGAGCTCTTTACATGTATCTTCAAGGTCGGTGTCTCTTTGGCACCGAACAGGACTAGTGTAGGGTACCTCCAGTTTAACCCTAAGAACAATCTAGTTTGTTCTAATAGTCCAGCGGGGACTGGAAGGATTCTTTCTTTTTTGTGAGGCTTGCTAGCAATTTGGTCTAGTCTGAGCCATACCTGGATTGGAATATGAATAGGACCTTTTACAATGGTCTCCCCACCTTGGCTGGCAAGTTGAAGAGGGATAGGACCTTTGTGATTGACTTGGCTTGCTCCGATGTCGAGAAGGTCGGATGTACCTAGCCAGTGTGGCATGTCCCTTTTCTTAGCTTTGCTGGATTAGGGAGTCCAGCAGATCATGACCTCCCCTCCGTTGGGAGAGCTATGGGGATTCTTCTTACTGCTTGGGAGTTTTTCCTTTTTTATTTTTTTCTGCTTTCAATAAGTCAATTTCAACTTTTGTGGCATACTAAAATCTCTTTTTTCTTTGTTTCGACAGTAATGAGGATAGCCGAGCTCTTGAAGTCCACTCCCTAAGTAGCCATTGGCGGCGTTGGCGACATTGCCTGTGCCTCTTTCGCTGCTCCTACTTCGACCTCTGGGGGTCTTCCCTTAAGATTCCCATCACCCAAGTCCGGAGCAAAAAGATTACCGTTGCTGGTCGTACTCAGACCGCCCTGAAAATTTATGTTGAAGCTATTGCTTTGCGGGCTATCGAGAGGCCCAGAAGGATTGCATTTCATTTCTTCCCTTTCTTATTAATAGATACCGCCTGAAAAGAAAACTCCTCCGACCTCCTTGGGGAAGGGAAAGGTTCCAGCGACCTTAAAATAGGGGCTGGAGTTCAATGGAGGTTGTTGAGACATTGAAGAGGTTGGGGAATCTATCTCTAGCCTCCCACACTGATGAGAGGGTTGCAAGGTGGGTCCCCAACCTCACCATGGAGTCCTTGGACTCACTATTCCAATGGTCGCACTCCCAGTCATTTTTGATGGAGTGTGCGCTTCTTGTTGAACGGGACATATGCAAGCAACCCATCGATAAGGAACTTGTCCGATACTGATGTGATCTCAAATTTGGAAGGAATTCATCATTCATCAAATCCAAAATTTCAACCAAACCAAATTGTGATTCCCCAAGACTTCATGCAAGAGATTCAAGCTAGAACCATTGACCAATTGTCTTCTAATATGATGTAATGGATTGAGTCCCATCAACTTAAGTGAATTACCCTAGCCAAGCATTGAGAACAATTAAAGTTTAACTAAGAACCCTAGAAGAGCTCTAAGCCACAGCCTCGGTTTTGGAGACTTGAATCCATAAGGAATTCATTCAAATTTCTGAAAAGTGTTTGTAGAGTTTGTTGTTCTAATGCAATACAAATGATGGACTATTTATAGGCACAACCCCAATTAGGATTAGGGACTTAATTAGCTAGCTTAGAAAATAAAGAAAGCAACTAACAATAAGTGGAAAAGTCGAATAAAAGTCAAGATTACAAAGCTGTAAAAACAGAGGACTAAAATTGAAATTTTCTAGCAGAATTTCGACCAACTGTCCAGCCTGACTTCCAATGCTTCCCTAGGCTTGTTTCCTTGATTGTTCAATCCTCCTTGATGTCTTCTATCATCCACAAGTTGAACTCTTTCCTTAGTTCATCCGCCACTGAAGATTGTTCCTAAAAAATTATGTAAAGTCTAGCAAAGCCTCAAGGCTTTTGCTGGAAAGTTGCAGCCAAAACATAGCAAAATTCAGCATCACACATTTCTAGCCTTCCCGCCGTGTATCTTCTATTTCCAGCCTTGTTCATTCAATTTATGCTTGCAATACATTACAAAGTTCTTCTACTTGCCAATCATCTTCAAGCATAACTTCTTCAATCTTGTCATGAACTTCAAGTTGTTTTTCATAATCTAGCTTCACTACCATCCTTGCTACTTTCACCTTCAAAGTTAGATGCTTATACTTGAAATATTGATCTTTGTACAAGAAGTCCCAATCATTTTTAATATCATCTTCAATTTCCAACAAGTCCTTCTTTATTTTTGATCTTCCAACCTTGTATTTGAAATACAAGCTCTTGTACCTAACCTCCTTTCTTTCATAAGCATCTTCCATGAATTATCCAATGCCATGTATGCTCCTTGATCTCCATCATTCCTCCTCACCTCGAAAGGATCCGTCCTCGAATTGGCTTCATCTACATCGAAAAAAGAATGATCACTAACATGGATTGATGAATCAAAAGAATACTTAACAATTAACTCCAAGTTCTCCTTCATGGAAGTTAGAACTTGACAATGTCTTACCATACCCTTCTTTAAAGGTGGTGGTCTTTCTTTGATAGATATGTATTCCTTCTCACCTTCATTAAGCTCATTAGAAGAAGCATCATAGACAAACAATACAAGCCTCTTAGAACAACAAAGAAATAAAGTCCTATCATTTAAAGCACAAGACATAACTCTCATTGGTCTATGAGCCCATAAATCATGAAATATATTTTTTCTAAGTCTTGCATTCAAGAACAATAAATCTAGTATATAACCCCTTAACATAGCACGTTCATGTCCTCCATCAAAAGCATTAAACATATGTATAAAAGGAATAAGTAGGCTAAATCTCATCAAATTATCAAGAGAGACATTATTATGGTTATCTAAAAACAAGGGATGTCTAGTAAAACTCAATAAATCTCCATTGGTGTCACAAAACATAGTCCTTAACATCTTATAATTCCACCCAATAAAGTTCACCAACATTTCATTCATGATTTGATCATTTAAGAACAATTCATCATCATGATATGTTTCTTCACAATTTCTTAACAAAGATTGATTCACAAGAAGCACAAGCTCGCTCTTCTTAACAAGCACAATGAAGTGTATCTCAAACAAGGTTATCAAGAATTAGAATACACTTTGAGTATGCACGTTAGACCACAAAGATATAAATTGTTATCAAGAATTGCAACATCAAAGATCCACGAAATTTGATCATCTAAGACAAACTTTGTTAGTCTATTCATACAAGTCCAAAAGACGTCTACCTTCATGCATTTCAAGCTACTCAACTCATAAGAAGATGACTCTAGGTTGTTTTCATGAATTTCAATGGCCAACAAGCCATTCATAGAATCCTTAGGCATAAACAAAGCTTTATCTCTAATCAAAGAATTAAGATGCTCGAAGAATTGACTATACATAACTTGTCTAGAAACATTAAGCACATAGTCACAAACATGCTCTTTCACAATTGATTTCCTAACAAGCTTAATATCTAGCATATCATTCAAGAAGCTCTTAGAGACATTCAAATTTCTTCCACATGCTTTATTCACAATTCTACAATCATATTTTTGCACACATGATTCCTTAACGACTTCAAAATCCGTAAAAGCTGTCACAAGACTCATAGAAACAGAAGAAATGTTTTCTCTAATCAAGGAATCATCATGCCCAAGAAATTCACAAATAGCAACTTGTTCATGAACATCACAAGTAATTCCACAATCACACTTAGCCTTAGAATTCATGTTTTCATGCTTAAATTTCAATATTCTATCACCAAGGGTAGATATAAGAGTGTATAGCACTTATCATCTTCTTGTCCTTGTCTTCCTTCAACTTGTTTAGGCCTTTGAAAACCTGAAATTTTGGCACAAGAACACTAGAAAATGAGTGTCAATTTTTGAAATGGGTATTGAAATCTCCTTGTTCATCTTGAAGATCAAATCACTCTCTTTTTCTTTTTCCTGCTCACGAGATTCTCCATTTTCTACACTCAATTCTTTTTCAATCACAATGTCATTTATCATGTCAAGTTCTCTCTCAAAATCCTTTTCAATCTCATGCTCTCCTTTTTCTATTCTCTCTTGTTCTTTCTTTCTCTCATTTTTCACAATGGGAACTTCTTCCTTCACAATTGGAATCTCTTCCTTCATGGGACTCTTGGACTTGCTCATTTCCAACAATTTCTTGAAAACATAATTCACCATTTGTAGAATCTACCTCTTGCTCCTTAGGACTAGACACCCATTCTTTTGGCAAAGCACCTTGCACTTGAGTTGGTGAAGGAGGTTCATGGCTTGAATTCCCATTAGATTGTTCATAGGAGGATATCTTTCTCTTCAAGTGTCTTTCAAATCACTTGGCATGATATACCATCCCCTCAAGACATGAATATTTGTATTTCTCAAGCATTTCACCAATCTCCCTATTCAAGCCATTGAAGAATCTAATCATTTTAGCCTCTTCATTGACTTTTCTCATTGCTCTTTCAAGCTCCTCATGATACTCTTTTACACTCTTGGAGCCTTGAGTAAGAGTTCTTAATTCCTCATCCCTCATCTTCATAGAGGCGGTTTGTCACAAATCTCATTCTCAAGACTGATTTCAGTTCTGTCCAAGCCCTCCTCTTGGTGATTTCAATTCGGTACTCATCCTCTTGCTGTGGTTCCTAGCCGTTTTCTTCTTCATCAAAATCTTCTTTAAACTGTTGTTGGAGAACTCTTCCTCTTGGCGGTCCTTTGCACATTACCTCTTCTTCCCCTACCTCCTTGCTAAAATTGATTTCGGCTAAGCTCTATTGGGGGCTGTTGGAGTGTTAAATAGAAGACTTGTACGAAGATCTTGTCTCATGGATCCCATGTCCTTTCTTATTGATCTCAGCTCCAAAGATATCCTTTGTAAGACTTCCTTTATAGAAGACATGGCAGCATTGTCCTGTCTCCCACGTTAGAAGCAATTGATGCACTTGCAACTTCTTTTGACATAATGGTAGATGCAATTAAAAAACCAAACAGAAAATGTGTAAAACCTCACACCACTCGTGTATGTCACTCTTAGATTGGCTTTTTCTTCACTCTAATGTGTTTCCTCCCTTAGCTTTTCTTTAAGTTCTTAATGCAACTTCAAGAGTGGACAATGTCTTAACAAGGCAATCAACTCAAGCATCAATAACTCAAAACAAGTAGTTCATATCTTCCAACTTATAAGATTCAAAGAGATAAGAGTTTCAAAGAAAATGGTCAATGAACACAAAGCAAATGATCAAACACTTAGAATCCAATAAGAAATAGATGAAAGGTAATCTAGCAAACACCTTGAGGAAAAAGAACTTGTGATCCAATATTTCTAGAATTTCAGTCTGTCAAGTGTCCAAATTTCACAATTCAACTTGGCAAATTTACAATTCAATGTAATATATCTTATCTCAAGCTCTTCCCAACAAGTTAAACATCAAACAATGGAATTCAACTTCACAATTTGAATTCAATCTCAACCGAAATTTTTCTAGAAATTTCTTTTCTGACATATTTTTTGGTTTTCAACTTTGGAGATCTTTGATCTCTCTTTCCTTTTCTTTCTTTTTTGTACTTTTTCGATTTTTGCTGAGAAGGGGAAGAAGTAGATTCACAAACAAATTGAATTGGACTTGATTATCAGATCTAGGGCACAATTCCATAATAGATCACAAGAAGAAAACTAGGATTAATGTAAGGAACGAACACAATACACAAAAGATCACATAGATTTCAAAGAAATGACATGATCTTAACTTTTCAACAAGAAAGCAAATAAAGGATAGGCAAACCTCTTGATGAATAAACCTAGGGCTCTGATACTAAAAGTTGATGTGATCTCAAATTGGGAAGGAATTCATCATTCATCAAATCCAAAATTTCGACTATTTCAATTCATTATTCCCAAAGACTTCATGCAAAAGATTCAAGCTAGAACCATTGACCAATTGTCTTCCAATATGATCTGATGGATTGAGTCCTATCAACTCAACTCAATTACCCTAGCCAAGCATTGAGAACCCTAAAGTTTAACTAAGAACCCTAGAAGAGCTCTAAGCGACACTCTCGGTTTTGGAGACTTGAATCCAAAAGGAATTCAATCAATTTTCTGAAAAGTGTTTGTAGAGTTAATTGTCAAAATGCAATACAAATGAGGGACTATTTATAGGCTCAGCCCCAATTAGGATTAGGGACTTAATTATCCACCTTAAGGTAGCTTAAAAAATAAAGAAAGCAACTTACAATAAGTGGAAAAGTCAAACTAAAGTCAAGATTACAAAACTGTAGAAATAGAGGACTAAAACTGAAATTTTCTGGCCGAATTTCGATCTACAGTCCAAGGCTGTTCAGCTTGACTTCCAATGCTTCCCAAGGAGTGTTTCCTTGATTTTTCACTCCTCCTTGATGTCTTCTATCATCCACAAGTTGAGTTCCTTCCTGGGTTCATGCTCCATTGACGGTTGTGCTTCAAACATTGTTGTAAAGTCTAGCATTTCTTCTCTTCCTTGCACAAATGTGATTAATGCTTTCCTGAACTTGGATGCCTGAGCTCTTGTGATGAATAAGATGATGCTCTTGACTTTTCTTACCTTGGATGCCTTTGTTTATAGGGTTCTTCATTATTCCTTCCAAATCAAGAAGTTCTTCTTTGTCTTGCACATATATATCTCCAATGTTACTTTGATCTTCAAAGTGTAATGTTTATACTTGAAGTATTGATCTTTGAAAAAAAATCTTCCGATCATTGTTAAGATCATTTTCAATGGAGATCATAAGTTCTTCAAGTTCTTGGACAATCTCCAACAAGTCTTTCTTCATTCTTGATCTTCTAACCTTGTATTTGAAATACAAGCTCTTATACATAACCTCCTTTCTTTCATAAGCATCTTCATATGAGATCTTCCATGATTATCCCATGTCATGTATGCTCCTTGATCTCCATCAGATACACAACCTTCCCCCATACTACAGTAAGTCTCTTTAATTTTTGCATCTTTTGTAGTTGATTCTGCACTAATCCTTGTTCTGTGCTGACTATTCTCATTTTTCTTTTGCTAGTACATGTCCTCTTAGGCGAGCGGTTGAGAAGACAGATGGAGAGCGTGAAGAAGGACCAAGAGTTCTCTATCTTGGTCTCGGAGCTCTAGGACGAAAGGGCTCCTCTTATGAAAGAGAATGCAAAGCTTGCTGCCTCTGTTCAGAAGGCCAAAACCAACTATGCAGCCGCCCAATCTTTCTTCCAAGAAAGCGAGCAACTGTGCTCAAAAATACCAGTTGTCCTCTGCCCTTGATGTTGCTATGAAGAGAGGTGAGGAGCTGATTTTAGTGGGTAACCGGCAAAGAGATCACATTGCCAACCTGGAGGCTCATCTAAATTACTTCCAAGTTGTATGTGACGATGAAGGTAGCCTGTCGCTAACCAACTCGAGAAGATCCTAGCCTTTGAAGACTATATGGAGTCCTTACAGCGACCTCAGATGATTTATGATGTGATCTCAAATTTGGAAAGAATTCATCATTCATCAAATCCAAAATATCAACCAAACCAAATTGTGATTGCCCAAGACTTCATGCAAGAGAGTCAAGCTAGAACCATTGACCATAATGTCTTCCAATATGATCTAATGGATTGAGTCCCATCAACTCAACTCAATTACCCTAACCAAGTATTGAGATCGCTGAAGTTTAACTAAGAACGTTTGAAGAGCCTTAGGTAGAACTCTGGGTCTACTCACTCTTGAATCCATAAGGAATTCATTCAATTTTGCTGAAAAGTGTTTTTAGAGTTAATTGTTGAAATGCAATACAAATGATGGACTATTTATAGGCTCATCCCCAATTAGGATTAGGGACTTAATTTTGCCACCTTAAGCTAGCTTAAAACTTAAAGAAAGCAACTAACAATCAGTGGAAGAGTCTAACTAAAGTCAAGATTACAAAACTGTAAAAACAGAGGACTAAATATGAAATTTCTGGACAGATTTTCACCAATTCTGTCCAGCTTGTCCAACCTGACTTCCAATGCTTCCCAAGGCTTGTTTCCTTGATTGTTCACTCATCCTTGATGTCTTCTATCACCCACCAGTTCAGCTCTTTCCTTGGTTCATCCGCCATTGAACATTGTTCCTAAAAAATTGTTATAAAGTCTAGCAAAGTCTCAACACATTTGCTGGAAAGTTAAAGCTAAAACAGAGCAAAATTTAGCTAAATACATTTCTTGAATTTGGTGTCTTCTTAGCCTTCCAGCAGTGTATCTTCAATTTCTAGCCTTGTTCATTCAATTTTAGGCTTGCAATACATTACAAATTTCTTCAACTTGCTAGTAATTTTCAAGCATAACTTCTTCAATCTTGTCATGAACTTCAAGTTGTTTTTCATGGCCTGGGTTCAATAGCATCCTTGCTACTTTCATCTTCAAAGTTCCGTGCTTATACTTGAAATATTGATCTGTGTACAAGAACTCCCAATCATTGTTAATATCATCTTCAATCTCCAACAAGTCTTTCTTCATTCTTGATCTTCCAACCTTGTATTTGAAATACAAGCTCTTGTACCTAACCTCCTTTCTTTCATAAGCATCTTCATATGAGATCTTCCATGAATTATCCCATGCCATGTATGCTCCTTGATCACTATCAGTGGATGTCATTGACAAGCTCTGGGAGCTCAACAAGGACTTGAAGACTAATGCTGACCTTGATTCCCAACTGTACCGTACAGAATTGGTAGTCCCTCTCCTATGGGAAAAAGAGGTCCGGATCCAACTTAGTAGGATGAGGTCGCCACAGTTGAAGTCTTTACGGAGGTTAGTCGAGCTGGTGATTGTCCCTCTAAGAAATTGAAGGAGTGCACAGGTGCATTTTTTGAGGTCGGGACTGCTGAAGAGGTAGTCCATGACATTCCTCCTAAGGCATTTGCCCAACCTGAAGGTACAATTATCCATGGCCATGGAGATTTAATTACACATCATCCCTTTTATCCCCAGCATGTAAATTTTGATGAGGTATTTGAGCTTTTCCAAGCTACTCATTGATCCCTGGGTAGATCTCCATTTGAGAATATTATTGATTGCCTCGTAGGTCCTCAAATGCCCCTGGCCAAGAAGTATCAGTGGACGAGAGAGCATTGCCGAGCTCGTTGATGCCTCCAAAAGAAGATTAAGAACAAGATTAAATTTGTAATAGGATAGGATCTTTTATGGTATTTCTTCTTCATGCTTTGTAATATTCCGTGTTTGGCTTTTTGAGATCACATTTCTTTTGTTTGTAATGAGTATTCAATGCTTTGAAATTGATGGGAGAAACAGGTACGACCTGAACGAAGTCAACCAGAACGGGCATGACCTAAACAAAGTCAACCCATATGGGCTCAAGGCCCCAACCCGCAAATACCTGAAAGTCAGACTCACGAAGTCAATGAGGAAAGGTGGGTAGCGACCTACTACCACCAACCTTTTAGGTCACTGACCTCCCGAATGAGCCCCGTAGAGGTCTTACTAGGCCATGAAATTTAACCTTGTAAGCTCCAATCCATCTTATGCATCTTCTATGCCATAACTAATTATGCGCGATTCCTAACATTTCCCAAGAGCATACTATCACTTGGCTCGACCTTCCGGAAGAGATAATCTAGACCCTTGACGTCCACGAGCAGGTCACGAAGTTGGTCTAGAGGTCAATTAGCGAGCTCGTAGCTCTTAGCTAGAGATGTGAATGGCAAGATATCTCAACCGAGGGAAACTCCATGAGTCTAGGAGTAATTGAGGGGGATAAGATATGATGTTTAAGAATTGAAGCACCCAAAGAAGAGGAAGAACAAGTTTGAAACAAGCTGAGTTTTCAGCCGAGTGAAAACATCGATTGAGTAGCTTGTTTCAGTTGCTTGTTGAGTTATTAAACTTCATTCCACCCACCAGATTTCTTATGCATTGATTGAGTCTGAGTCAGCTAGTTGCTTGGTTGCATTTCCATGTTATTTTATGCTCCACTAATCGACCAGTTCAACAATGCAATGAAGACCAATAGAAGCAGTCACATGAGCAGCTTGCTTAGTAGCCAATTCCAGCCCTCCAAACAGCTTGATTTCACTCAATTCAACATAGCCATGCGATTAATCAACCAACTTGGCATGCATTGAAAGCCCAATTTCAGCTTGAAGATCGACAAAGAAATAAGCAAGAAAGGTACCGAAAACAGAGGCAATTCGAGACCTAATCTATTACATCTGGTGCTGGCTCAGCAGATTTCCAGTTTTGGCAAGCATTCCAGTGGCCTTCCAATGCACTATTCGGTGCACCATCCATTGTCGGACAAACCAGCTTCTAGTGGAAAGCATTAGCAATAATCCAGGGCTGACAACCAAGGCCATCACGGTCTGGACTGTTGGATATGCCCTAAGAACATATGATGATTTTACTTAGTTGGCATAACTTTGTATCATGATGCTATTTATATCATTATATAATTTACTTTTATTTTGCTTTTCATTAAATAAATTATGTAATGTCCTTAGAATAGTTTATTTCTATTCTTAAAACTTTGCAAGTCAAGTGTTATTGAGGTTAGAATATCAATAACACTCTGAGACTAGTATGTGCTGATTGATGACAGCCATGATGGATATAAGATATCAAATCATCACATAGGTACACGTAGAGTATGATGTACTTGATTAATCCGCCATGAAATCACTTCATGGACTGTTATCTGAGTGTCTTGAGTGATTTCATTATGATAATTATATCTCATCTTTTGACTTGAGGTCATCAGAGATTCCTACGTGAAAGATTGCATACTTTGATATTGTAAAATGTCACTCTTAACCGAATGGACAATAGAGGCATGTATTGAGTATGTCATAATTTGTGTTGTGGAATGTTGAATGTTCAAGATAGGATTTGTCCCTCTTATATAACAAGAGACTGATGTCCAGCATTCTTGATTGAGTAAGATTATGAAATGCATGGCGATGCGCGAATAAGTAGATATGAGATATTTATCTAATTTGGTTTAGTTAATCTACTCGGGGCTGAGAATAATATTGAACTTTACGAGTGTGACACGCTCCATGACTCGTAATCAATTGTGACTTCCTGGATAAAAAGATTAAGACATGTTATTTTTATTACGGAAGGTTTTTCCTTGTCATTGACATTCTCGTTGAATGGATTGCAATAATGTGTTGCTAGACACGGCTTATTGTATATGACATTAAATATCGTTTATGTCAAATGCCAATTTTACGAGGACCTATTGGGTCACACATTCAGAATGTATAGCTTAAGGGGTAGTATCTCGTTTGGGACCTAAACGTAATTAGCTAAAGTTGTTTAGGCTAATTCACAAATAGGAATTAATCAAAATATAATTAAGAGTTAATTATGTGACTGGATTGTATTTTTCCTGGTTCATTGAATTTGGATGAAATTAGAATTCAAAACGAGATTAATTTATCCAGAAGACTTCTTATCACGAAGTCTTCTAGGGGTTTTTCCAATTGAATGCCTCTCTCTTTTTGTTAAGTCTTTTTCTGTCAGAGTGTCCGTGGAGAAAAAGAGAAAAAAAAATAGAGAGTTCAGATAAACCGAAACATGAGCAAAACATATTCACGATTGAATCTAGCAATTCAATTGTGTTTTTTCCCGTTTCTTTGTTCGTGAGACATATATTGGAAGCGGATGTACGTGTGATGAAATATAGGTAAAGGTCGGAGATTTTTGCTGGTCAGTGCAAACAAGAAATTCTGAAGTTCATATTCAGTCTGAGAATCGGAAAAGGTAATTGCAGTACCCTTTCTAGACTCCTTACGATCGATGCTTAGAGGAGGTCTGTTTGTGGCCTTCCCTTCATGGACCATCTCAGATGGCCCATGCGGACCCTCCACCTGTGCAAGAGAGGCCTAGACAGAGGCACCCTTACCAAATTGCCAATGGCAATAATCCCTAACCACAAAGATCTAGGAGGAGTCAGATATCGATGCCAGCAAACATCTTAGAACGAATGGTGGCAGTATTAGAGGGAATCTCAGGCAGGCAAGACTATATGTCCATGGGACATGCGCCTATACCTTCCCAAAGAGATCCACAACCACCTTGGAGTCAGGCTGGACTCACTCCGCCTGATCAGCCTTTACCTTCATAAGCAAGGAATGACCTTCGGCCCGAAGATGATGATCAGGGAATAGGTCATGCACAAGAGAGGTCACAGGGGGGAAGAATCCAACCGATAGAAACCCTAGGCAACGGAAGGGACGAGTAGAGACAAAATATTGGTCTTGAAGAGGTTAAACTTGCTAAGAACTCCTTGTGGTTAAAGGATACCCCCTCGACGAAGCCTGATCGAAGTAACAGGCAATGACATTCGAGGGGTAGCCCCTAATCCACTAAGGAAAGTGACTCCCCCAACCAATCAGGAGAGAAACAGAGATCAAGAGATACAGAGTAGTGTGGGCCTTTTCGAGCCTTTGCCATTTGTCCATAGTATCAGGACTGCTTGGATGCCGCAAGGGCTTAAAGCCTTATAAGTGAAGGCAAAATACGACGAAATAGGGGAACCACTACAACACATGGATGAGTATGTATCCTATATGGAGATGTTCGAATACCTTGACCATTTCAAATGCCATGCTTTCCAATCCATGTTGACAAAAAAAGCTCAATCCTTGTTCAAACGCATTCTAGAAGCAATTATCTCGAGCTGGATGCAACTAAAAGAGTTGTTTCTGAAAAATTATCAGAGCAGCACGAGATATGATAAAGACATCAACAACCTCTTCCACATCAAACAGAATTTTGGCGAGAGCACAAGGAGCTACTACAGTCGCTTCAATGATGAGGCAGTAGAGATCGAACAAAAGAATGATGTTATCTATATCACGACCTTCAAACAGGGATTGCAAGAGGGGTATGTGGCCCTCAGATTGGCAGAAAAGCCAGTAAAAACCATTAAGGAGCTGCAAACACTCCTTGAAAAATTGATAAAGGTTGAAGAGACAGCAGTCCATAAGAATTCCTGGCTTTGCTTCAGGTACCGAAAACAACAACAAAGGGCTCTCCAAAAGCCCACAGACCTCAAAAAGGGACAGGAAGGACCCTCGCTCAAAAGGAGGGAACTCGGACAAGAAGAGAAAGACCATCCCGGACCTCGTGACGACTCCAACAAAGACCTCATGAGCCAAAATACTAGTGGTCATGGAAAAGAAAGGTCTCCTGAAGCCGCAGAGGCCTCTCAAAAGTCCCTTAGCCAAAAGAGACCCTGCCAAGTTCTGCTACTATCACAAAGAGCATGGCAATCTCATGAAGGATTCTTTCAACCTCAAACGTGGCATCGAGAGGTTGTCGAAAGAGGGTCACCTATAAGAGTTCTTGGCTAGGACCATGGGCCATGCTAATCCACCTCTAGTAGCCTTGCACTATCAGCGACCTCCAGTTGGCAAAATAAATGCCATCGAGAGAAGGTCAAAACGAGCTCAAGGGGAGCACTTAGAAACCCCAACAGTATCGTTCCAAATTGGATATTTCTTGGTGTGCAAGATACTGGTAGACACCGGGAGTGCTGTGAATATCTTGTACTAGAAGACATTTGATTAGATGGGGATAGACAGGAGCTTGCTGAAAAGGTTGGACACCTCCCTGACCAATTTTAATGGTTGCATGACCTACATACATGGAATTGCAAGTCCTAAATATAGTCCGCGTGAATGATAGGGAGGTCACCCGGGGGCATGGATTGGATGGTTGTCGATGCCCCCAGAACCTACAATGCAATCCTGTTTAGAAAGGAAGTCATGGACCTGGGAGTAGAAATTTCTTTGCTGAATGATACCATGAAGATCCCGGTTGGAGATGCCTGGAATTTTCTAGAAGGGGATAGACAGCTCACTGTAAGGTAATGAGGAGAGCTTGGTAGAGCTCAAGCATCAAGACTGCATCGACCTCCCAAAAAGGAATGATGATTTTAGAATTCAAGCAACCAGCAGAGGAGAAAAGGTGTTCCTCAACCTAAAATTCCTGAGAAAGGGACAAAAATAAGAGAGCTGTTACCTTCTAAAATTAAAAGGACGCTCGTGGACTCCCTTCAAGAATACCTAAAGGTCTTCAAAGTAGCCACCTCGAAGGGGTGGACCGAAAGATTGCGGAACATAAGGTCGTACTCAAGCCAGGGGTCAAGCCAGTGAAGCAAAAGAAGTGGACCATCGCCCCTGAGCGAAATGAGGTCATAGCTCGAGAAGTCCAAGGTTTTCTAGATACAGGAGTCCTGAAAGAGATGGTATACCCGAAATGGTTGCCCAACCCAGTAGCTATACCAAAGAAAGAAGGGACATGGAGAATGTGTGTGGATTTTTCCAGGCTAAACAAATACTGGCAAAAGGACTCCTATCCACTCCCAAGCATCAATCAAATGGTGGACTCAATAGTCGGATATCAGTGGTTGCGCTTCTTGGATGCATATAAGGGGTATCACCAAATCCAAATGGCGATGGAAGACATGGAAAGGACCTCGTTCATCATAGAGGTCGGGACCTACTGCAATACCAAAATACCGTTTGGCTTGAATGCAAGGGCAAAATTCCATATGGCTATGGACAAGGTTTTCAAAAACTATCGTAATTGGAATATTGAGGTCTACGTGGATGACATTGTAATCAAGTCCTAGACCTCTGATGATTTCCTTGAACATATCAGGGAGACCTTCCAGACTCTGAAAGCTACCCACATAAAGCTCAACCTTGAAAAATGCACCTTTGGAGATTCAATGGGTAAATTCCTGGGCTTCAGGATATTGGAGCTAGGCGATGATGCCAACCCGGACAAAATAAAAGAGCTATTAGACATGGAACCCCCTCAAAATATCAAAAAGGTGCAAAGTCTAACGGGGAAGATGGCTGCAAAGGAAAAAAATTCTATGTTGTCACAAAAAGCCAAAGGGGTTCCAATGGACTGAAGATTGCAAACAGCTTTTGGCAAACTGAAAGACTTCCGAGGCAAGCCCCCTCAACTTGTCTCTCCAAGGTTAGGAGAAATTTTAATGTACCTTACTGCGGTAGAGAAAGCAGTTAGCTAAGTGCTATTAGTGGAAAGATCAGGTTTAAAATTCCCTATTTATTATGTAAGCCGACTGCACGAAAGTCCTGAAATTAGATAATCAGACCTCGAGAAATTTTTGTACCTTATTATTATTACCTCAAGAAAGCTTAAGCCTTATTTTGAAGCTTACCTAATAAGAGTATTAACCAATCTGCCATTAAAGCAAGCTCTGGCAAAACCTGATCTATTATGTAGAATGATGAAGTGGTCTCTTAAGCTATCGGCATATCAAATTGAATTTGAGCCAAGGAAAGCAATCAAAGCTCAAGCTCTCTCACACTTTGTAGAAGAATGCACAAGAGCTCAACTGTTGCTCACAAGCACTTGTGAAGGTAATGTCCAGACCGTGTATGCAGATGGCTCAACGGAAAAGGAAAATTTTGGTGTGGGAATAATATTGATCAGCCCTAAGGGGGGTGAGAATCCCTTATTTTGTGAAGTACAACTTTCCAACCTCGAATAACGAATCAGAATATGAAGCTCTCTTAGCAAGACTAAGACTTATAAGAGCTCTCAAAGTGCAAAAATTGCAAGTTGAAATTGAATCACAAGTTATAGCCAGCCAAGTTGCTGGAGAATACGAAGCTAGAGAGGAACATGATCAAATATCTCAAAAGAGTAAGGGATATCACATCTAAATTTTACCATTTCCTCATTGAGCAAATACCTAGAGAGCAAAATACAGAAGTAGACGCACTATCCAAAATCTACTGAGAGATGGGCAGTACAATGGCAGAGCTACTGGTGGAACAACTACATTCTCCCAGCATCAACCAAGAGGAGGACTTAGTTATAGATTACCAAGTAGACTAGAGATATCCAATCTACAAATTCCTCAAAAATGGTGACCTTCTTCAAGACCCCAAAGAAGCTCGCCAAGTGCGGCGATAGGCATCTCGTTACGTCCTAATAGGAGATGACAAGGTATACAAAAGGTCGCACACATGGCCTTTACTCAAATGCCTGAGCAAGGGAGAAGGACAGGAGGTCATTGAAGAGGTACATAGTGGAATATGTGGATCACACATAGGAGCAAAAACTGTAGCCAAGAAAGTATTAAAAATGGGATACTATAGGCCTTCAATGATTTCAGACATTGAGAAAGCCATACAGAAATGCATGAGCTGCCAGTTACATGGAAACAAATCACATGTGAAGCCATTGAGGTACCAATCTATTAACACATCAGTACCTTTTGACATCTAGGGTATTGATATTTTGGGTCCTTTCCCGAAAGGAGTGGGGAGTGTTCAATTCCTAATTGGAGCTATGGAGTATTTCACTAGATGGGTTGAAGATGAACTAATGGCAACAATCTCATCTCCGAAAGTTCAGTCTTTTGTGTGGAGGAACATTGTATGTAGATTTGGGATCCATCAAGCTATTATTTCAAACAATGGACAACAATTTATTGCTGACCCGTTCAAAACTTTTTGCCAAAATTTGAACATTGAGCAGAGGTTAACCTATGTAGCTCATCCCCAAGCTAATGCACTAGCTAAAGTCACAAAAATAACTATTTTGGAAAGGCTTAAGAAAAGGCTCACTGAGCTTGAGAAGGAAGGTCACAAACCTTCTTGGCTAGATGAAATTCCAGGCATTTTGTGGGCATACAGAACCACAGCTAGGAAAGCTACTGGAGAAACACCATTCAGCCTATGCTTTGGTGTAGAGGCAATAATGCCAATTGAGGTTGGAATTAAGTCCCAAGACTGGACAAATATGATTCAATCTTAAATGAGGGGGAGAGAAGAGCAGACCTCGACCTCCTTGAAGAAGTCAGAAACAAAGTAATGGAAGCTAATAGAGTGTACAAAAGGCAAGTTATAGATTTTTTCAACAAAAGAGTGAAAGAAAAGCATTTCATAGTTGGAGAAATGGTCATCAAAAGGTCAGATGTTGGGAAACAAGGACAACTAACCAAGCTACATGAAAGTTGGGAAGGACCTTATATAGTCCCAGAAATTCACAAAGGAGGGAGCTATACGCTCTCTGATCTCGAAGGAAGACAACTCTTGAGACCTTGCACCATTTGCCATCTAAAGAAATTCTTTGTCTAAGGCTTCTGAAAAACATCTCAGACCTTGCAAACTTGTTATATAGCTCGGAAAATTGTTTGAAAGAACCTCGCTGAATAGCGAGATGACCTCAGTAACTTCTTCAGCTTACTTTCAGCAAGGCATGAATAAAAGATAAGGTTTTTTTTTTTTAGAGCTTATTGAGATCTTACTTCATATTATTTGTCTTAAGTTTCAATGCTATTTTCAAATTATTAAAGCAAAGACAAGGTACTTGGGGAAGAAATCAAGTTGATGTAGAAAAAAAAGAGGCCAAAAACAGAGGGACCCTCTCTTCTGCAGTTGTTTTTGTCCGGGCAGCATCTGAGGGACCTGCAAAATTATCAGAAATATGGTCAATGGAGATTTACCTAAAGATGGATGAATAACTAGGAAAAGGTTGAGTACCTTCTCCAAAATGAGTATGCAGGAGATGAGAAAAGTACTGAGTAATCAAAACTCCACGCATGGTCATACCTTTAGGAAGTACATTAGCCTTGGGAGAACATTCAAGACTTCCCTTTCCACAACCTCGACCTCAACAACTGCTTCCATGAGTTCTTTCCCTTTCCTAGAGGGGCCTTTATCAGCTTGGCCTACCTCGGCCAGGACCTCTACAATGGCGACCTCCTTTTGCAAAGCCGAGTTCAAGTTTTCTTGTTCCTAGGGGAGAGAAGAGACCGACTCCGAATGGTAAAGCTGAGTATGGAAATCCGAGTCAGTCTTAATTCCTGGGTTGAGCTCCCGGAGCATGTTCATAGCCTCCACATGTAGCCCCATCATTTGAGGCCGCAACAAAGATTCTACATAGTCTTGGAAAGTAGGGGTTCCCTAGAGCCTCTTCAAGGAAAGGTTGCCGCCATCATCACAAAGACCCTGGAGGTCCTTAAGCCTAGCCTCGAGCTCCAAAATAAGCTCCCTTGGCTGGTCGCTGAGCTCAAGCGGCTATTCATTCTTTTTGTCAGCTTCCCCTAGAGCCACGGACATTGCTTGACTATCATCTCTGGCTCCCTCAATCTGTTTCTTGCACTCTTGCAAAAGGTTGAACATCTTATCGGAGGAAGCTTTGGCCTGTGCAGCAGAGGCTGCAAGCTCGGCGTTTTCCTTCTCCAGGGAAGCTTTTGCATCCTGAAGTTCAGATATCAGGGATTCATATTCTTGGTCTTTTAGTCTTCTCGTCTTGTCTCCTTAGACCCTTGTGAAGGAAGACATGATTCTGCAAACCAAAAGGGGAAAAAAGTCAGTATCATGGTCAGGTTGAAATAGAACCAACTGCAAAATTATATAGGGTCGAGGAGACTTACTGCAGTATGAAGGGAGGCAGTGTATTTGTCGAGTTCATCGATAGTCAGCTGCTGACATATTTCCTGATTAGCTGAAGGCGCACATTCCTTCTGGAACAATTAGGAGTGTGGCCATTGAAATTGGGAGTCAACAGACTTCATGGAGAGGTCAGGGACCCACCTCGCGATCCCTTCAACAGAATGAGTGGCCAGGGAAGCATTCCCCAATCTTTTCAAAGTGGCCGCGACCTCTTCAATAGCATAGCCCTTAAACTCCAGCTTAGACCTCGAGGTTGTTTGAGTCTTCCCCTTCTTAGAGAAGCATGGGGGAAGTTCTCTTTACTGACTGAGAAGAAGGGGAGGAAGAAGAGATTGAAATCTTTTGTAGGCCTATCAGAGGCCCTCAACTTAACTACATTGGCACTCCGTTTCAAAGCGATTGGAGTCCTTTCGATCACCGTGATCTTTTTTCCCCAAGATTGAGGAATTAGGATTATGGCCAAAACAGTTACAACAATAGTGGCAGAGGTGCCACCAACTCCTCCAGTAGAGGTGCTAGGAGAAGTAGATTTCAACAGCAAGGAAGTGGTCCTCATTGCTGTCTAGACAAATCAGGAAAACAGAAGAAATAAACTGTTAGTGCACAACAATAGATCAGGAAAACAGAAGAAATTGATTAAAGGCAGGAAAGCTCTCTACTAGAAGGGGAATCCCCATAGCCCTCCTAACCAAGGGGAGGGCGCCCTCTACTGGACTCCCAAGTCCAGCATAGCGAAGGAAAGTTTTAGGCTAGTTTAGGAGACCCAACTTTGATATTCGCAGAATTCGCTAGGTCAAGCAGGGTGGCCCTATGCTTTAGTTGCTCACTAGATAGTTTAGGGAGCTCATTGAAGAAAGAGTGGTTCAGATTACAGTCGGAATAAATCTCAGACCAGATTATATTGTGACGCAAAAATGGAAACAATGGAGGGGATGATAGAACCTCAACTGCAATCAACTTCACTCGAAAGTCTTTTACAGGAAAGGGCGAATCAAGAATAAAACGAAAATATTCTTGAGACACTATGATAATCGAATTTTATTGAATGAGAAAACTCAAATAGTTGAAAAAACAAACAAAAACGGCAATAAATAAACCCTAAACCTAAAATATGAAAAATTACAAAATGACCCCAAAAGTTTTTAAAGGGCCAAAAAATCCACCCAGATGACCTCGGATGGCCAAAAAATAGCCTTAGTCATAGCATTGTAGTGCGTATTACTCCCTGGACTGTCCCGGATCGGCCCGTCAAATTTGAGACCATTCTGACACTCCCACAACTTTTCAGTTTTTACGTTTCAGCCCCAGAAACTTTTCTGAACTTCTCCGAATCATCTTCGATTGCCTTGAAACTTGTCCTGCAGCCTCTTGGACCTATGTGGGCCCTCCTGAATATCTTCCTGGGCCAGCTCTGAATCAGGCTCCCCCTCTTCAGAAGAGTTTGTCCTCAAACTCAGATTGTCCCCATGAAAACGGGATAGATGCTGGACGTTGAAAACACTAGAAATGCAAAGATCATCCGGAAGCTCAAGCCGATAAGCGTTGGGTCCCAACTTCTCCAAAACTTGACAAGGGTCTTCTTTCTTGACTCAAAACTGCTCCAATCCTGACTTTGGAAGCATCACAATCCACTGCGAAAATCTTTCCGAAATCTGGCAAAGCTAAGACAGACACACTGGTTAACTTGTCTTTGATCTCCTCAAATGCTCATTGAGCCTCCTCAGTCCACATAAGCTCCTTGGCGTTGTAGAGGTCCGTCAATGGGAATTACACTGAAATTCTTGATGAATCGCTTGTAAAAACTATCCAAGCTGTGGAATGATCTGACCTCTGTGACATTTTGTGGTTGAGGCCATTCTTGGACTACTAGAATCTTCGATTCCTTAGGAAATATCCCCTTGGCCGAAACCATGAATCCCAGAAATACAAGACTATCTGTTATCCACTCACACTTCTGGCGATTTGCATATAAACTATGCTCCCTTAGAGTTGTTAGAATCAATAACAAATGCTGTATATGATCCTCATCTGACCGACTATACACCAATATATGATAAAAATAAACAACGACAAAGCTATTCAAGAAAGGCCGAAGTACTTGATCCATGACCCTCATAAACGTGCTTGGTGCATTGGAGAGTCCAAATGGCATCACCGTCCACTCAAATAATCCATCTGCCGTTTTGAAAGTTGTCTTCCATTCATCTCCTGGCTTGATCCTGATCTGATGATATCCGCTCTTCAAGTCAATCTTCGAAAACACCGTCGCCCCACTAAGTTGATCCAGCATATCATCAAGTCTCGGAATTGGAAATCGATACTTGATGGTGATTCGATTTATTGCACGACTGTCTATGCACATCCTCCAACTTCTTTCCTTCTATGGCACCAACGAAGCTGGTACTGCTCAAGGATTGACACTCTCTCAAATGTACCCCTTATCAAGCAGCTCGTTCACTTGGCACCGTAATTTTTCATGCTGTTGTGGAGATAGGCGGTAATGTGCTTTGTTAGGTAGGACAGCTCCCAGAATCAAATCAATCTGGTGCTGAACATCATGCATTGGAGGTAATCCTGGTGGCAACTCCTCTTGTAGTAAGTCATCGAACTCCATCAAGACTTCTTTCACCTTTTTTGGAATTTTCACCTCTTCTTTCTGCTCAGCTCATCCTACCACCGTGGTTGAAACCAATGCAAAACAAACCTCGACTTCACCAACCTCTGCCTCAAACTCCTTTCGGGGTACGCAAATAATAGACTTCTTTCCTTCTGCAAAAGTATCCCGCATTGGTTGCAATACCACCTTCTTGCTGCCTTTGTTAATAGTATAACAATGCGTAAAACCATCATATACCACCTTGATGTCATACTGCCATGGTCGCCCTAGCATTAGGTGTGCGGCATCCATCGACACCACATCACAAAAAATAACACAAGTATACTGCGGCCCAATCGAGAATTCTACCCTGCATCTCTGATCTTCCCGCACCTCTGTTTCTTTGCTTGACCATCTGAGTTTGTAGGGCTCAGTATGTGGCTCCGTCTTCAAATTTAGTTTCTGAACAGCTTCCTGTGAAATTACG